>JAQQSW010015747.1:0-11820 GCA_028646575.1 Pseudocheirus occidentalis | reverse complement strand
AGAACGATAGCATGTAGATTGCTTCAGTCTCCATTTAAACTCTGGTCTTTCTAGATTTTTCTCTGAATGTACACATCTCCTTCCATCCTGAGACTTGTAGAGTTGTCTTATAACTGTGCATTGCTGAGAAGAGCCCAGTTTATCAAGGTTGGTCGTCACACATATAATGTGTCTGTGATTATGTACAAATTTTTCCTGGTTCTCCTCTTCTCACTTAGCATCAATTTATATAAGCCTCTCCAGGTAATTAGGAAGTCCATCTCTTCCCCATTTCTTATAGCACAATAGTATTCCATTACATTCATTTAAATCTCTTTTGGAATATAGACCTAGTAGTGGTATTGCTAGGTCAAAGGGTGTACGTCTTATAACGCTTTGGGCATAGTTCCATATTACTCTATAAAATGGTTGAGTGAGTTCACAACTCTACCAATGGTGCATTAAGGTCCCACTTTCCCCACATCCTGTCCAACACTGTCATTTTCCTTTTCTGTCCTATTAGTTGATCTAATAGGTATGAAGCTGTACTTCAGAATTGTTTTCATCTGAATTTCTCCAATCAATAGGAAGTTAAAGCATATTTTCATATGGCCATAGACAGCTTTGATTACTTTACCTGAAAACTGTTCATACCTTTTGATCATTTATCAGTTGAGGAATGGCTCTCATATTTATAAATCTGACCCAGTTCTCTGTATGTTTGAGAAATGAAACCTTTACCAGAGAAACTTGCTTCAAATCTTTTTTCACAGTTACTGTTGCTAAATGTATTTCCTTCCATCCTTCCCCCGGCCCCATTTATTTTATTCTCTCTCTCCTTTCACTCTGTCCCTCCTCAAAAGTGTTTGACTTCTTATTATTCCCTTCCCAAATCTTCCCTCCCTTCTATCACCCTCCCCCCCTTTCTTATCCCTTTCTCTTCCTACTTTCCCATAGGGTAAGGTAGATTTCTATACCCAATTAAATGTATATGTTATTCTATCTTTGAACCTATTCAGATAAGAGTTAGGTTCACTTGCTCTCCCCTCCTCTCTTTCTTTCTCTTCCCTTCTCCTGTAAAAGCTTTTTTCTTGCCTCTTTTATGTGAGATAATTTACCTCCAATTCTACCTCTCCTTTTCCCTTCCTCACAATACATTACTCTCTCACCTCTTACTTTTTAGATGTCATCCCTTCAGGTTCAACTCATGCCTTTGCCCTCTGTCTACATATATTTCTTCTAACTGCTCTAATAAATGAAAAAGTATTAGTGAGTTACAAGTATCATTTTCCCATGTAGGAAATAAACTAACTTTATTAAGTCCTATATTATTTCCCTTTCCTGTTTCCCTTTTTATACTTCTCTTGAATCTTGTATTTGAAACTCAGATTTTCTATTCAGCTCTGATCTTTTCATGAGGAATGCCTGAAAGTCCTCAGTTTCATTGAATATCCTTTTTTTTCCTCCTGAAGGATTATACTCAGTTTTGCTGGGTAGGTGATTCTTGGTGGTATTCTTAGCTCCTTTACCCTCTGGAATATATTATAAGCCCTCTGATCCCTTTAAGTAGAAGCTGCTAAATCTTGTATTTTCTTGACTGTGGCTCCATGATACTTGAATTGTTTCTTTCTGACTCTTTGTAATATTGTCTCCTTGACCTGGAAGCTTTGAAATTTGGCTATAATATTCCTGGGAGTTTTCATTTTGGCATCTCTCTCAGGAGGGAATGGTTAATTATTTAAATTTCTGTTTTACCCTCTGGTTTTATAATATCAGGGCAATTTTCCTGTCTTGAAAGATGATGTCTAGGCTCTTTTTTTGATCATGGCTTTTAAGTTGTCCAGTAAATTTAGATTATCTCTCCTAGATCCATTTTCCATGTCAGCTGTTTCTCCAATGAGATATTTTATATAATCTATTTTTTCTTTTTCTTTTGTCTTTTTTTCTTTTTTGGAGGGCAATTGGGGTTAAGTGATTTGCCCAAAGTCACACAGCTAGTTGTGTGTGTGTGTGTGTGTGTGTGTGTGTGTGTGTGTTAAGTGTCTGAGGCCGGATTTGAACTCAAGTACTCCTGACTCCAAGCAGTGCTCTATTCACTGCACCACCTAGCTGCCCCCATCTTCTATTTTTTCTTTCTTTTGGTTTAGTTTACTGTTTCTTGATTTTTTTTATTAAGTCCTTAGTTTTCTTTTGCACAATTATAATTTTTAAAGCATTATTTTCTTTAGTGAACTTTTGTATTTCCGTTTCTATTTGGCCAATTCTACTTTTTAAGGAGTGGGTTGTGTTTTTTTTTTAGTGAGGTTTTGGAATTCCTTTTCCATTTGGCCAATTCTTACTTTTTAGACATTGTTCTCATCATTAGCTTTTTGGACCTCTTTTACCATTTGGCCTATTTTTTAAGGTGTTATTTTCTTCAGTGTTTTGTTGCTGTTGGTTTTGAGATTTTTGTTTTGTTTTGTTTTGTTTTGCTATGTGTGTCTCCTTTACCAAGCTGCTGACTCTTTTTTTCATGATTTTCTTGTGTCATTTTCCTTTCCAATATTTCCTCTACCTCTCCTACTTGTTTTTCAAAATCCTTTGTGAACTTTTCCATGGCTTAAGATCAATTTATATTTTTCTTGGAGGCTTTGAATGTAGGAACTTTTCTGAGTGTGTGTTTTGATCTTCCTTGTCACCCTAGCAACTTTCTATTGCCAGAATTTTTCTGTTATTTGCTAATTTTTCCAGCCTATTACTTGACTTGTAACTCTTTGTTAAAGTGGATCTATACTTCCAGGGGCAGGCACAGTGTCCTAAGCTTCCAGGGTTCTTTACAGCTGTTTTAAGAGATAATTCTAGGGCCTTCTAAGTTTTCAGTTTTTCCAAGATAATATGATATAAGGAGAAGTACATTTACTTCTGTCCTGGTCTGTGAGTGACCACAACTGGAACTGTGAGGAGGTTCTATTCTCCACTGTGGCCACAAGTTCTGGTGCTAATGCTCCTCCTCACCCTGGGATTGTTACCCAGGACTGTGAATTGGATCCAAGTATGAGCAATTATAGACAGAGTCCAGCCTCAGAGCTAGTAAAGAGACCCCTGTACTCTCTGACCAGTTGTTTGACCCCCTTACTCTCTGTGGGCTGAGAGCTCTGGAAGCAGCTGTTTCTAGTTTGTTGGGGCTTGGGTTGTGCTGCAGTGTGCTCCACCCTCACCCAGGTGCAATGGAACTTTCCTGGTAACCTTCTAAGTTGTTTTTGGAGTCTGTGGGCTGAGAGGTCTGAAAACCTCCACTGCTGCCACTGATTCAGTAGCCCAGGCCTGCTCTAGGTTTGCTGTAGCCAGGTCTACACTGGCATGGCCTACTCTAACTGTACTCTTTCAATCTGGTGTGACACCTTTCCTGCCAACCTTTTAAGTTGTCTTGGGCTGGAACATTGCTCCACTCTGTCTTTTGGTGGATTCTGCCACTCTAGACTTTTTTAGAGTCATTATTTAAAGGTATCTGGAAGGGCTGGGGGAGAGCTCAGTCGACTCCCTGAATTTGCTCCACCATTTTGGCTCTGCCTCCAGGAAAGGCTTTTTTATCTTCACTCTCTTCTTGGGAGTATGAGCCCAGATCTGTCTGTGGTTGGGTTCTTCCTCCTTATCATCATCACCATTATTATTATTAGCAGCTTATTATATAATAGGTTCTAATCCTAGAATGTAGGGATGATGTCTCAAGCTTCAGGTTTTTCATACTGATGTTTTCTAATCACTGTCTAGGGACCTGACTTTGGCACTCCTCTCTGCCCCTGAACCACTGCTAGAGCCACCATGTCACCACCAATGCTCTTGGTCCTTGTGGTCCATCCCAGGGCTGCAAACTTTAGTTCACCCTCATTGCCCTAGAACTGAAATCAGTGATTTTGCTCTCTTGCAAGTGCCTATAGCCAGTTGTGTCTCTTTGCTACTGTATTCACCCAGGCAGATACTACTGCTTGTCCACAGCTATAGCCCAGGACCACTGGGACATTAGAGAGTCCTTCAGTCTTCCCCTGCTCAGGTATTGGACCCCCATGCTGTCTGTGAGGTGAAAGTTCCTGAAAGTTCCTGAAGCCAAGGCTGCCCCCAGAACTTGTTGTTTGTTAATTCAGTTGAATCTGCCTGGAAATATTTGCTCTTCAATTGGGACCTCTCTTTACTCCTGAAAATCAGATCTTTCCTAAGATCCTCCCAAGTTGTCTTAGCAGGACAATTGTTTTACCCTGACTTGTTTTGTCCTATTTGTAAAAGAAATTTGAAGAACTTGGTATTTCCTGACACATTCCACCATCTTCCCAGAATCCTCTCATATACTCAGTTTTACTGGATAGGCAATACTTTGCTGTAACCCCAGCTACTTTGCTCTCTAGAGTATCACATTCTACACCTCTTATCCTTTAATGTAGACATTGCTAAATCTTGTGTGATCCTGAGTATGGCTCCACAATATTTGAATTATTTCTTTCTGGCTACTTGCAATATCTTCTCCTTGACCTGAGACTCTAGAATTTGGTTTTCATTTTGGGATCTCTTTCAGGAGGTGATCAGTAGATTCTTTCGATTTTTATTTTACTATCTGGTTATAGGATATTGGGGCAGTTTTCCCTTGCTAACTTCTATATGCCATGTCTAGACCCTTTTTTGATCATTACTTTCAGGTAGTCTAATAACTCTTAAATGATCTATTTTCCTGCTTAGTTGTTTTTTCAGTGAAATATTTCACAGTTTTTTGTTTTAAAAATTCTTTTGATTTTGTTTTATTCTTTCTTGTGTCTCATATGGCCATTAGCTTCCACTTTACTAAGTCTAATTTTTAAGGAATTATTTTCTTCAGGGAGCTTTTGTACCTCTTCTATTTTTCCACTTCTATTTTTTAAGAAGTTATTTCTTTAGTGAATTTTTGTACTTTGTTATCCATTTGGCCAATTATACTTTTAAAGAGATCTTTTCTTCAGTGGATTTTTATGTGTATTCATTCAACCTATTCTGCTTTCTAAGACATTATTTGTGTGTGTGTGTGTGTGTGTGTGTGTGTGTGTGTGTGTGTGTTTACCTCCCTTTCCAGGGTGTTGACATTTTTCATGATATATTTAGATCACTTTCATTTCTTTTCCCAACTTTCTCTTCTTCTCTTATTTGATCTTTAAAATCCTTTTTGAACTCTTCCAGAATTCTTTTTTGGGCCTTTTTTTCTTGGGAGGCTTTGGATATAGCTATTTTTTGTTGTCTTCTTTTGAATCTGTGTTTTGATCTTGCCTGTCACCCTAGTAACTTTCTATGATCAGGTTCTTTTTTTTCCAGCCTATTTCTTGACTTTTTTTTTCTTTACTTATCTAGATACTTGATTAACCAAGGTTATTGGTGCCTTCCATCTGCCTGACATAGAAAACATATAAACCTTTCCAATAATCTTTGTAACTGCTATAATGGGAAAGAAGAAATCACCAACTTTGGCTAGGGCTATTTGTAGATATAAATATTTTAGTATAGAAAAAGGGCTGAGTGAGCTCATGTAACCTGCTCTAACACGGTGAAAGGCTGCAGTTGCTGAAGTACATCCTAAGATTTCATGTTTAAATTTATCCAGGTCTATAGAAAGGGCAATGGCAAGAGCAGTAGGATCTATCAAGTGGATATGAGTTCTTATGTTACTGACCATGTTCAAATCAGGATAATGAATCTTCATGGTGATGTTAGGTAGAAAACACCTGAGTGAGGATATTTAACACTTAAGTGCCTTGCTTACATTAATGGGAGAATAAAGTGTGGTGTTTTCTCATGGGAGAAACATAGTTTCTCTAGTAGAGTAGGTTCAATAAATAACATGTTATGGCTGATCAGAAGAACAACATCATTTCTTCTCATTGCCTGTTGAACAAATGGTGTCTTATCTAACAAGGGCTGTGAAGTCACTAACTCAAATAGGAAGTTGATGACAGTATGGAGGCATTCTATGCAGTTGAGTTCAGGAGCTAATTTGTCCAATAGATATTGTTGCTCAGCATCCCTTTTGCTTCTTTGATGTCCACCAGAGATGACCTGCCTTGCTCTATCTTGTGAGCACATTATTCAAATTTATCATCAGTGAATTCAAGGTTTGCATCTAAGGGAAATGGTACCTGTAAATTATCTATTTTTAAATAGAAGGGCTGTAGTAAGAGCTGGCTCTCTACTTCCAAACAACATTGCCACTTATTATCAGGGTGGCTATAGGCCTTAAACAAGACATATCATAGAGTATATATCATAACACTCAGTATGTAACATGACATACAGCATATATGATTATATATTCTTTATACATATTCATTAAACATTCTTTATAAAATCAGGGAGTCCTAGGCCAGGGTCTTCCCTAACATAACACATCCCCAGGGGTAGCAGAAAATACCACACACTCCACCCCTAGGTCACAATAGGTTACTATCTCCTCAATTGAAATAGTGGGTCCAAGCAAATTTTCTTGGGGTTGTGTCCTCCTCATGCTGCTATTGTAGGCTCCTGCATGCTCCTGCCTTGCTGCAAAGTTTTCATCTTAACTCGGGGGTGACTTCTGAGCCCCACAGCTCCTCAGCAAGTCTCTACTGGTACTGCTGCCACCATAGCTAACTTTCTCAATGCTCCACCCTCAATGCTCATTTTCTTCTTCATACTCATTTCCTCTTGTCTTTTTCACATGTTTTCTCTTCTCCCTTAATGCTCAATGATAATTTTCTTCTACATTTTTTGGGTTCACATTCATACATTCATAGCTAGGGAGAGGGGTGTGTTAACAATGGATACCCAGAGTCTCATTCAGGACATCAATTCTCAGCAGAATTTTTGATATTTGCTATTCTTTGATATTCTTCCCATGAATGATTCCCCACAGCTTTATCAGTCTTCCAGCTTATATACAGTTCTCCTCAGCATCTGATTGGCTCAGCACAGAGTGCCAACGTGAATTGTACCTGATTGGCTGAGCCCATGTGCATAGCCCATGTGGGTTACCTGATTAGCTCAGTGTAGTGAGCCCATGTGCATAGCACCAAAACTTGGCATCTGATTGACTTAGTTCCTGAAGGCATGAAAGCCATGCCTCAGCACCTAATGTGTTACAGCTGTGAATTACCAGGGCTCAAAGGAGATTAATCCTTAAGATGTTTACAATTTAGCCTGAGACTGGGAAATTGAATTCCAAAAAGAAAAGCAACAAAAATTCCACCTTGCTTGTGCCTGTACCATTCAGACTACTTCTTTGTAATCTTCTTGCCTGACTATATTGTTCATTCTCACTGCACCCCCTCTGTATCCTCCTCTCCTAAGCTAACTGCACCTGATTCTTCTCCCTCAGTTTAGAAATTTTCTGTTTGCCCTCCTCAACATTATCTAGATGTATTGCCCTGAGTTTGTCTGCCAGAATTTCTATGGCATGATTGTCCATGTTTCTTGACTTTTAATGTGATGTTAGAAGGGGACTGCTGTGGGGGTGGATGGGGCACTGTCCCAAGCTTCAGTTTTTTTGTGTTGCTGTATTCAGAGCTAATTCTGGGGGTCTGTAAGTTTGTAGCTCTTCCCAGGGGGTATGAGGTAAGTACAGATGTGGTCACTGCTCTCCTGGCCTGTGAGTACTGTTTTCCATTCTGGAACTATGACTAGTGCCCCTGCCCCTACTAGTGCTTCTCCTCACTCTGGGACTGCAATCTGGAAATTCATATAGGCGATGCAACAGAGTCCTTCTCCCAGTGCCAGCACAGGGTCCCCTATAATATCCATAAGGACAGGGGCTGAAAATAGAACCATAGTTAGAAGAGTAGAGGTCAGGAATGAGAAATATCACTGAGAACTACCTGTTGGGAGAGCTGCTGTGGTGAAGAACTCTAGGAAGCTATGGTGAAAAGCAGTTCTAAGATTTTGATGGAATATGAGATGAAAAAGCATTGCCCATGCTACCTAAATCATTTTAAATTTGATCCCTCCTGATATGTTCTGATAGGTAGATGAGATTATATAACTTTTGTTTCCTGGAGGTACTGACCCTATTTGCATTGGCTTAAGTCTACCTCACTGGTGTTTGTGTCAGCTTGTTATCTGGTAGATGTCAATACTTGGTTGTAGTGAGTCAGCCCATTTCTGGGAGCTCATACCCTGGTTGTGCTGAGTCAGCTTGATTCTTGGCAACTAGACACCCTGGGATAAGTCACCTCAGTGACTAAACTCGTCTTAAATTTACTCTGGCTTTTGGTTCCCAGACTCAAGGTGTACTAAATCAACTTGGCTTTTAGGATCTGAATGCCAGACCAACTAAGTCAGCTGAGCTTATGTCTTTTCTCCCTCAGACATCTCCCTAGGGAGTCCCAGTCTCCAGACAAAAAACTTCTTAGGGAAATTGGCCTATAATTTTCTTTCTCTGTTTTGGCTCTTCCTGATTTAGGTATCGGTGTCATAATTGTATCATAAAAAGAATTTGGTAGGACTCCTCCAATTTTCCCAAATAGTCTATAAAGTATTGGAATTAATTGTTATTTAAATGTTTAATAGAATTCACTTGTAAATCCATCAGGCCCTGGAGATTTTTTCATTGTTGTTTGTTCATTGATTGCTTATTCAATTTCTTTGTTTGAGATGGGGTTCAGTATTTTATTTCCTCTTCTGTTAATCTGGGCCTCTTATGTTTTTGTAAATATTCATCCATTTCACTAAGATTGTTAAATTTATGGGATCAGCTTCATTTCTGGATGGTCCCTAATTCTGTCTGTAGTCACTTATAGGGAGATCTGAGTTTTCTGCATTTTCCACTGCTACTCTCTCACCCGTCCTTACTGAAAATCAGGAATGTTTCAAGTGTACTCTTAGGCTAGAAGAATTTAGTTGGAGTAATTTTCATTTATGTACAATTTTATTTTTCTCATAGTTCATTCCCTTGATCAGAAAGTGTTCTGTAGTGGAACTGGACATTGTTGTAACCCCTCATATTGCCATCTTCGTCAGAAGCCTGTTATCATATTATAGTACTTTTATTTACATTTTTATACTTGAACATAAGGACATTAACCCTTCTATATGTTTCATCTCTTTTTACAAAGCTTTTGTCTCCGAAGAGGCATCTATGTTTAGGAGAATTGTGGGGCAAAAGAACTTTGACCACAATAATATTGACTATATTATAGATTTTGAATAATATGCTGAAGGCTTGAAAAAAAAATAAGGAAGGATATACTTGGGCTTGAAGGGTGTCTTATCACATTTTTGTGAAATTAACTTTTCATGTTATTTTGATAACCTTGTGTTTTTCTCCCTGCCGTCATCATGTCCATTACTGATATACCAATGTCTCACCTGAATTGATAGATTAGTAAATATATTTAAATAAATGGAGGCCTTTAAAGACCTAATGGCAATTTACTATTTGGACTCCTAGATTTATAATTATCTGCAAGGATTTTGGTCCCAGATACTTGTTTAAACTTAAGCTGTGTGATCTACTAATTATGACAAGTCCCTAGAGAAAAGTGATCGTTATATCTTAGAACTCACGATCGATGAAGATGGGAAAGCTGGGTATAAACTAATGCCTATCCTAGATTTGCAAGGAGAACATTTCACTAATCAAACATTGGAAAGGTGGGCCCTTTGCTTAAGATTACACAGGAGAATGCAATTCAAGAGGGATTGGGATATGCACAAGAATGAAATACTGGTGAATAAAGGAAATTATTCCTATATGACAGTAAAGCGGAAGGTATCTCAATGACATATGTGAATGTAAGGAAAACCAGTGTAGATTTCTGGCTCTCATAGACCTATCCAGTACCCTTCTCCTCAATCCTCCCTTTTTAGGAGGCTTCACTTTTTATAGCCTTTATCTCACCATGGTTGCCTATTCTTTGACTATCATCTTCATTTTCCCCCCCAAATCCCCCACACCCTATACACACAGCCTTGAGCTCTACCCTTGGGTCACCCAGAACCCATAAGTAAGCTTTTTCCTTTATCTTGCCACAAAGAAGGCCCCATGTACTCTCCCTTCCAGTTCTTTACCATGCTACCTTGTATTTTCTTGTTATCATTGTTTTCTTTTTTTTTTTCTTTTTTCTTTTTGGAGGGCAGTTGGGTTTAAGTGACTTGCCCAAGGTCACGCGGCTAGTTTTTGTGTTAAGTGTCTGAGGCCAAATTTGAACTCAGGTCCTCCTGACTCCAGGACCAGTGCTCTATTCACTGTCCACCCAGCCGCCCCCTGGTCATCATTCTTATCTTCTCCTCACTGCAGTCTCTTTTTTTCTTTTTTAAATTAACTTTTGTTTATTTTTACTTTACATCATTCATTTTCATAATATTTTGAGTAACAAATTTTCTCCCTATCTTTCCCCTACTCACCACCCCAAAACAGCGATCCCACTGTATACCCCCTTCCCCAATCTACTCTCTCCTATGTCCTCCCCTATCACCCCTCTGACTTTGCAGTAGGGCAAGATGGATCTCCCTACCCCAGTACCTGTATATTTTATTTCCCTGTTGCATGTAAATAGTAATATATATATATATATATATATATATATATGTATATATATATGTGTGTGTGTGTACATATATATATATATATATTTAACATTTTATTTTAGAACATTAAATTCTAGATTCCTTTCTTCCCTTGTCACCCATCCCCACTGGAAACATAAGCAATTCAATACAGGCCACATATGTGTAGTTATGCAAAACATCTCCACGATGGAGATATTGTGAGAGATAGACCATATTTCCCTCCATCCTATCCCATCCCCCAACTGTTCTATTCTCTACTTTGTCCCTGTCCCTTTACAAAAGCATGTGCTTCTAACAACCCTCCTTGCCCCAACCTGCCCTCCCCTCCATCATCCCCCCTCTCATCCCCTTCCCCCCTACTCTCCTACAGGGTGAAATACCCAATTTAGAGTGTATGTAATTCCCTCCCCAAGCCAAATTCCATGAAAGTAAGGTTGACCTACTCCCTTTGGCCTTCCTGTTCTTCCCCTCCATTGTAGCAGTTATCCCTTGCCTTTTCCATATGAGACAATTAACCCCATTCCATCATTCCCTGTCTCCTCTCAGTATAGTCCTCTTCCAGTTCTCAATTTCACCTTTTAAAATATTATCTCTTCCTATTCAATTGATTCTGTGCCCTCTATCCATGCATATCTGTATACATATATACACACACTCACATATGTATTCACATACACATTTATATTCCCTTCAACTATCCTCATACTGAGAAAAGTTTCATAAGTTACATAACATAAGTTACTACATAAGTTACATAACATAAGTTACATGACATAGGTTACTACATAAGTAACATAAGTTACTACAATGATCATTTTTCCATGTAGGCATATAAGTAGTTCAACTTTGATAACTTCCTTATGATTTGTTTTCCCTGTTTACCTTCTCATGCTTCTTGTATTTGAATGTCACACTTTTTATTCAGCTCTCGTTTTTTCATCAAGAATGCTTGAAAGTCCTCCATCTCACTGAATGACCATATATTCCCCTGAAACATTATATTCAGTTTTTCTGGGTAGGTGATTCTTGGTTTTAATCTTAGCTCCTTTGATCTCTGGAATATCATATTCCAGGCCCTTCAATCTCTTAATGTAGAAGCTGGTAGATCCTGTGTTATCCTGATTGTGTTTCCACAGTATTCAAATTGTTTCTTCTTGGCAGCTTGTAATATTTTCTCCTTGATCTGGGAACTCTGGAACCTGGTTATAACATTCCTAGGAGTTTTCTTTTGGGAATTTCTTTCTTTCTTTCCTTTTCTTTCTTTCTTTCTTTCTTTCTTTCTTTCTTTCTTTCTTTCTTTCTTTCTTTCTT
>JAQQSW010015746.1:0-11820 GCA_028646575.1 Pseudocheirus occidentalis | reverse complement strand
CACTGACCTTTCTCTTAGCCTTTTTTTCTTCTGGCCTGATAAATGTGGTAACTGTGGCTCCAGAGCAGCCGATCTGCTCTCCTATAGCCGCAGCTCCCCGCCCGATGCCCCAGGGCCTGAGCCGGCCGGGGTTTCAGCCAAGGCTCCCAGACTGCTGAGAAGAGCCCCGCCTGCTGCGCTGCC
Organism: Pseudocheirus occidentalis; assembly: GCA_028646575.1. NCBI lineage: Eukaryota > Metazoa > Chordata > Mammalia > Diprotodontia > Pseudocheiridae > Pseudocheirus > Pseudocheirus occidentalis. Next base: position 11,637 of record JAQQSW010015746.1, on the reverse strand, counting down.
TGTAGTGCTTTCTGTCTTGTGGAGAGTTTTGGAGCTTGACAATCTGTTTAGCGTCCCATTTTATGAGTTTTTTAGCGTGTTTGTGTGGGAGCTGCGGTGCTTTGCTGCTTCTACGCCGCCATCTTGGCTCCGCCCCTTTGCTCCGAACTTCTAACCCTCACTATTCTATTTTTATCTAGAAGAAAATAGATAAGCTTTTTTTAAAATCTTTTTTTGAGGGCAGTTGGGGTTAAGTGACTTGCCCAAGGTCACATGGCTAGTTTTTTATGTGTGTGTGTGTGTGTGTGTGTGTGTGTGTTAAATGTCTGAGGCCGGATTTGAACTCAGGTATGCCTGACTCCAGGGCCGGTGCTCTATTCACTGCGCCATCTAGATAAGTTTTTTAATTTTTTTACTTTGCTCCTTGAAACTAGAAAATATGTGCATACATACAGGTAATACACATATATGCCCAGGTAAACTCTACTGGGAAACATTCAAGACATCAAATACATAACAAAGGTAGAAATTGCTATGTTTAGCTATCTGCATCTGTGATGACCCTAGTAGACTTCCTGACCAGCTAAAATAAATGCCTGATTAAGTTAAAAAATCCATGTTAGAAACTGAGTTATTCTGGCATAGTAAGATTAGCAGTAATAGAGCCCCAAACCCCTTTTCCCACAGATTGAAGCTTGAATATCAACTAGCTGGCAGTTTCCCAGGATTCTTCCCTCTCCACCCCACACCCACTATCATGATTCAGCACCAGTCCTTAGGTACACACTCCTCTTTCCTTCTGCTAATGCCTAGTCCTGAAAAACCCAGATAAGAACCTTGTTTCAAAACAAAAGAAAAGCCTTTGAACTTTATTTGTTTGGCAGAGGATGCCCCATTCACTGTGGCACCGTAGTGAGTCTTCTTATTCCAAGACTCCAGCAGACTACCCTATGTTCATTTTCCCCGACCACCTCCTTTAGTTTATGAGTATCTCCCTCAATAAAACTGACTTTCTTTACTGAATTGTGTGCCCTATGCATTCCTTGTATTTGACTTTGGCATTTCAAAACTTCCTAAGTCAACTTTAAGACAATATTCACTCACCAGGCAACTTAATCTTACTCTGTTGTTTCTCTTCACTTGCTGTATTATAAATCACATCCTTGGAATTAGGGGAATCAGTTGAGGGCTGGATGCTAGATCAGATTCTAAGGTCTTAGTTTATAGATTTGTGGATTCAGTTTCGCAAAATTGGTTAGTGTTGATTCTCAGTCTTCTTGGAATGTGTTTTCCCATGCCAAAACTCTGTGTATGGGGCTCCTAGGCTAATTAGTAGCTTACTCTTGCCATGATCTCTCACTTTCCCTCACCTACATTTCCCATAAGATGCTATTTCTCCTGGATTTCTGCCTGTAAAGAACTTACTTTACTTACCACTGACCCAAGGAAGTTCCATTCTTGCCTCTTAGCTCCTTATATGAACAAAATTATTTCCTATATGATCTCTAAAAATTTCATCCCTTGGAATAAAAACTTTCAGAGTCTGCTGCCTTGCCTCTTCTGGAAACAGATATTCATTCATAATTTTCTTATTCTGGTTGGTTAGGGTGAACAAGTCACTTCCACTCTCTGGGTATTATCTCCCCCTGTAAAATGAGGAGATTGGACTACATGTTACCTTATACCTCTAGACTGGCAAGCAAGCCCTAGACTTCTAGGTCCCTAGGTGAAGATGGAGCTGGGTCAGTGCAATCTAGAAAAAAAAAGTGTGAAGTTAGGGATTAATTTTGGCCCTAATGGAACATAGTTTAGTGGAGTGTGACATATACAAAAGAAAAAAAAAAGAGACAGCTAGATGGTCCAGTAGATAGAGCACTGGCCTTGGAGTCAGGAGAACCTGAGTTCAAATTAGACCTCAGATACTTCACTCTTAACAAGCTGTGTGATCTTGGGCAAATCATTTAACCCTAATTGCTGTGCCTTCCCCCCTCCAAAAATATAATGAAGAGAGAGCTAGACCTAGAGATAGGAAGACCTGAGTTTGAATCCTGTTTCAGATACCTGACTTTGTGATCCTAGACAAGTCATTAAACTCTGTATCCCTTAGTTTCTTCATCTGCAAAAAGAGGATAATAATAGCACTAACCTCCTGAGATAATATTTGTAGAAGGTTTTGTAAAATGTAAGGCCCTATATTAATGATAACTTTTATTAGATTTATGGTCCTGTGATCCTAAAGTCTCTAGTCAAATATCTAATCACTTCCATGACCGTGTGTGGTAGTTTCCTTCTCTAAAAGTTGCTATAGATTGCTATAGGGGACCACCATCTCCTAGAGTCTAAAGGAAGTGGAGTCCATATATCCAGGTCTGTGGTTATCTCTCTTGAGTTTAACATACCATGATGCTCCCAGAATGTTATCTCTTCCCACATCAACTTTTTTTTTCTATTCTGAATCTGTACTCTTTGGTGGATTTGTTGGCTCTTACCTTGCTCACAGATCTTAAATAAGACATACTTAGATTAGACACTTATCTTTGGCCAGTGACATGTTCCAGGAAGCTCCATACCTTCCAGTTGAATTGCGCATCATGTCCTCCTCAGGTGGATGGTTTTTAAGAGCCCAGGTTAACAGAGACATTTCTTATACTTAAAATACACAATATTCTCCAAATCCAGGTGCGAAGATATGGCCCTACAACATTTTAGAAACTTTTGTCATGGATTGGCTTTCTTTTTTGAGACTTTTTTTTTACGGAGATATATGGCTGACTTGGAAGTGTAAGACAGTCAAAAAACCCTGAAACTTACTTTACATTGGATTGGATTTTTATCTGATTTCCAGAGTAGTCTATCTTTTGTTCTTAAATTTCAGTTACTGATTGTTATATTGCCTGTACAACAATTGAATGTTTTTTCCCCATTTTTTGCTTTTTTAGATACTTAGCCCTTGATACAAAGACAAATGGAGAAATGTATTACCTTGGTGCTGTGATAGTTAGATTGCATTGTCCAAAATACTAGGCAAGGTGATAGGGGACAGAACCACGAATTTCATATTACTCACTTTTAAAGGACAATGCATCTTGGCAAAATGTGTTTAAAGAAGAGGAATTTATCTTTCAAGAAATTTTTTAAATTAAAAAAACCTTAGCAACCACTCAAAAAACAACATTAAAAAAGGCAAAAATTAAATGATCATACCTAAACTTTATAACAAATAACTTACAATTTGATTTTTTTAAAAGTATGCATTTCCTGTAATGGAATAATAACAAATATCCTGTTTATTTCCATGTGCCTATCTGATTCCTTCTTCTGTGTCCCACTGGAAAGCTATATGAAAAGCACAAAGACATAAGCTGTCAAGAACCTGAATACTTTGAGAATTTAAAAAGGGAAAAGCAAATTCTTAGGATAAGCAACTGCTTCATTCACTCTGGACTAGGGAATTGGTTTACCTTTAACATTTTGGAAGCTAGAGGTTGTAGACTAACTTTCTCTAGAGTCTGTTTTAAGTGCTTGAGTTAATTATTCTGAAGGAAATTAGCACACATATCTCTAAGATATTTTCATATGGATCAAGGGTACCAGATTGATGGCTCAAGAGGCTGAAATAGCCCAATTTTCAAAATAACATACCCTCTTTCAGCAGTAGCTGGGCAAACTTCCCCATCTTCCATTGCCAATGCCTTGGCTCTTTGGGAGAAAAGCTAGCCAAGGGATGGTAGTGAGTCAGTTTCCAGATCTGATCCCTGATCTTCATCTCCACTGAGAAAGCTCAACAAATTGCCAACGGCCATGATATGCTGTGTGGCATGGACATCTGCTCCCTAAGCACTGGCTTGAGGTCAACAGATTTTCTTACTCTGGCCCACTATTAGGCAGTTATGACATCTTTTATTAATTTCTAACACAGACTAAATAGGAACTTGAGAATCTTGCTATGAAACCCTATAACTCAGTTTTCCCTGATAGATCTTTGTGGAATTATAGAATGATAGAAATGAGTTACTTCCTTAGTTTCAAATATTTTGGTAAGTTAGGACAAAAGTGGATCTTAAAGAGTGTGCAATATTCTATTTAGATGCTACGCAGTGTTATGATTCTAAATAATTTATTTAGCAATTGAAGAGATCCTAGAAAGGTAACCTGGTATGTCTCTTTGTTCTCTAGTTTCTAGTCCTACACTGGGAACTGGTTGACTCATTAAGTGACATGAGATAGAGCACAGATTGTTCCTCTGTTTATTCCCACTAAACAAATTTCAAAAGATTATAAATTGGACTATCCTTGTCCTCATAACTTATAGCTACTTCATAGGACATTACAGTTTAAAAAGTATGGTGTAAGATACCTAGTTCAACCTTTTCCAAAGAGTACCTGCAACCTGTAGATGCTACTGTCAGACCTAGCTATAGGCAAAATTTTGGACCAATTGTTTATGTTAGAAGCTTCTCCTATGAACATTTCCTTTCCTTTCCACTGCAGTGTTGCTTTCCCCTCCCCTCCTTGTATCCGCAAATGCCTAGAGACTTCATACTTCTCATGGCCGTCTAGGGTACCCATCAAAATGTTCAATATTAAATTATTTTAAGGTTCCACTATCTAATGAGGATTGGGTACTGCAGTGCAGACCTGTGATGGTGAAGACCTGAGTTCAAATTTGGCATCAGACACTTACTCTCTGTGTAAGCCCAGTCAAGTCACTCATCCTCTGACTTCTTGCCTCAGTTTTCTCAACTGTAAAATGACAATGCTAACAGTATTTACCTCCCAGGATCATTATGAGAATTAAATGAGATAATATTTGTAAACCACTGAACACATAGTAGATGCTTAATAATACTTATTTTCTTCTCTTCTGTGAGGGATGATGTAATAAACTAGCTGATTCAAGAATATTGGTGACTGACAATACCTTAATAGATTTGGTGATCTATAATGCCTTAATTTCCTTCCCAGAGGAAGCATTGCATTTTTAAAACTAAAGACCTTTAATGTCTTATTCCATAAGAGAGACCACTGTGGGAATTTAACGAATTGTGGTAAGGCAGTTCAAGGGGCAATTCTGGATGATTCTCCAAATCAGACCACCAACTTGGCCTAAAAGCCCCATTCTTACCTGTGTCCCACAACCAGTGACCTGTCTGTATCCCAGGGTACCTTGGAATAGATCTTTTTTTATGATGATTAACACCCCATACACCTTTCAAGATTGTAGAGAGTTTTCTGAAATCATGGTAATGGCATTTAAATTGATGTCATACCACAAGTAAGTCACAGTTCTGCCTCTTCATTGCTTTGGGCCATCAAATTTTCACAAGTTTTACACCAATTCATTTTCTTCCTGTTTTGATATGAACAGAGTATTAAAAATTCAGAACACTGTCTGGCACTGTTTATTCCCACTAAACAAATTTCAAAAGGAATTGTAAATGGTGCAAAAACCTCAAGTTTTCTAGACACATCAAGGTTTTGAAGTAAAAGATCAATTTCTTAACTTTTCCAGATTCAAACCCTGGTATAGCCAGGGACCTCTTAAATGCTGATAAATGGAGTATTACAGTTGCTTGAAGGGTGATGAATTTGATGTCTGGCTTTGATATACCTCAGGTTGGAGTTTAATCTTTCTTTTATATGACTTTTTCCTGTCAGGAGAATGTATCTCACCTCTTACTCAGAGCTCCTCCTCCAGTCCCTAGTCATAATGTGTCTGAAATGGTGATATCTCTGAGTAAGAATTTCTATTGCTAATAGATTAGTTCCCTCATCCACCCACTCCTACTAGACTAGGCTTTTCATTTAAACTATTCTAAGTTTGAGTTAGAATGAACAGTATGAACTGCATTGGAATCAAATGTGTCATTACTTGCTTTAAGTTAATCAGTTCCCCAGATCTAGTAGTTTGCATTCTTTTATGCAGGAAATAGCAAGAATACATTTTAATAAATACAAAATTTTTGCAAAGCAATTCTAGTGTTGAAGAGGGTACAAATCAATCAAGAAATTTTTCTAAATACTTGTTATGTGCCAAAGAACTGTCCTTATTACTGGGAATACAAAGAAAAAGAAAAAGCAGTCCCTGCCCTCACGTTCTAAGGGGAGGATAGGAGACTAACATATTCTCAAATAGATATATACAAGCAGATACACTCAGAGTGGATAGAGAGTAATCTTCCAGAGGAAGACATAGACAACTTGGGAGATTCAGAAATAAGCTTTTTGTATGGATGGTACACCAGCTGAGCTTTGGAGGAACCAAGGATTCTAGGAGTTATAACATAGAGATGTCTAGTTGATGCAGCATGTTCTTGGGATTATTCTTTTATAGTCCCAAGAGTACTATGTTTAATAAGCTAACATTTCCTCCTTTGAGTTTAGGATGGCAATATTTGGGTTCTCATATAAACTTTGTTACATGGTACTTGTGCGACTTAAAACAAATGATTGAAACCTTCTCATTTTACAGAAGAGGTAAAGAATGCCCAAAGAAGTTGATTATGATGATCTTGAAGGTCAGGTTCACTCCATGTCTACTTGGTCATGAATGAAATAGGTGGGTGTGAAGGACTAAGGGAGCTCCCATCTTCCTCCTATTCCTGCCTTATCCTTCATTCAAGCTAGCTTATACCTTGCAATTCTCTTAAGGTATGGGGATTGCTAACCTCATCTTTAATTTGTATGATTTTTTTTTTCACATTCCTGATGGACAAGAAGAAAATACTTTCCTTCTAGCTTCCTCCCTTCTTCACCCAAAAGTAGTAACCTATTCAGGAGTCTGGAAAATACTCCAGAGGACACTTGTTACAACAATTTGGTCATACAATGACCTGAAGGAATGTTTATATCATATAGAAACATGACAAGCTCAGTTGACCTTCCTTAACTGTGACTTCTACTATGATTATCAAGTGTTGATAGCAAAACTATTTGAGGCAAATTTTCTGGAACACCTAAAAGGTACTTTACTCCAAGCATGAAAATTATGTAGTGTATGGTCTACAGTCAGGGAAAGAAAGCTGATAAAAGTTCAGCTACATTCAGAGTAAACAAAGTCATACTTTAAAAAAAGCTTTTTAAAAAAATATTGCTTTCCAAGCCTAATTACTCCCAGATAAGGTCTTTATTTAATCTCATAGAATCTGAAATCTGTATTCCTGGTCATCCCATGACTATATGGTCATTAAATAAAGGGATAACTTCCCCAATTCTATACTTGGATTTATGCTTGGATTCATCCTTAGAATTTTTTCAGGTACAGGTTGTATTTTCTTTAATTTCTACAGAAGTTTCCACTATTCTCTTCTAGTTTTCTAGTTATTAATCCTAATTTTGACATATCTTTGAGGAAAAACAAAACAAAACAAAACTGTTCTGTGATTTTTAGGCCACATTCAGATACCATGTTATCTGGCTAAATGATAAATAAAAAGGAGATCTGAAGCATGTCTTGAAATAGGAAAGAAGAGACTGGGGACATTTAACAGAAATACCAAGTTTCCACCACCTCCCCCAAAGTTAACTATTTGAATTCTAACTGCATTGATTTTGTTAGTGCAAAAACTTTTATATTTTTTACATGATATCCTACATTCTGTGTTTGATCATACTAATCTGTTATTTAAGAACTCTCCCACCTTACACACCACTGGGCAAGGTACCTTCTTTCATTCTCCTCTAATTGTATTATGATGTGACCTTTTCTATTTAGGTCACATATCAATTTGGAATTTATTTTAGAATATGATATAAGATGTTGAGCTAAACTAAATTCCTGCTAGATAGTTTATCAGTTTTCCTGCCAGTTTTTGTTGAATATGGAATCCTTATACTGGTAGTTGATGTTCTTGTGTTTATTGAAGATACAACAACTAAAGTTTCATTGATTCTGGGTTATTCTTGTCTACTCTGTTCCATTGAACACCTACCATTTATATTAGGTCCCTGCTGTGTTTGGACATTGATTTTTTACTTCCAGTTCTTTGCTACTAAAAATATTTTCCCACAAGTATTTTTAATATATACGAGACTTTTCCATCTTTCATTTCTTTGAGGACTAGTGTCTGCCCCAAAGTGGTATCACTTAAGCAAAGGTTCAGCATATTTTAATGACAGTATAATTATTATTTTTGAGAATAGTTAGATCAATTCACAGTTTCACCTGTAGTGTTTGAATGTGCCTAACTTCCCTCACCCCCTCCAGCCCTTAGCATTTATCTTTTGCCATCTTTCCAAATCTAGTGCAACGATCTTGCTGCTTTCTCTTAAATTACTATGGGACTTAAAGTCAGCACTATACAAGTTTGCATTTAATTGCTTGTATATTTTTTTAATGTGAGCTAATTTTTGTCTTATGAGGCAAGCTATATGCTCTTGAGTACAGGTATCATGCTATTGACTATTTTTGTATTTCCCACACTTTATTGGAGAGAGCTAGACAAGCAATAAACATTCAATTAATACTTCCTTTGAGTGACTTGATTGAAGAATACATATTCAGTGAACAGCATTTTATCATCTGTAGTTTCAAAGATGACTCATGTCTTTCAATCTTCATCTTTTGTCTTAAGTAACTTAGAATCATAGACTATTAAAGTTTACAATGAAACTCTGAGAAGAGAATAGACAGCATAGAGATAAAAAAATTTACTAAGATCCTGTTTGAATGTGGTACTATGCTAGGGAGGGTTTAAAGAAAATCATATAGGTGCTGGTCCTCTCTACATAGAACTTACTGAAAAAAAGGAATTAGGGAACTTTCAGATAGAGTAGAAAAATAAATAAAAATATATCATATAAATAAATTGTTCGTAGTCATATACAAGTAAAAGTTTTGGGTGTCCAGAGCAGATGGAGATTTTGTAGCATTCATGCTGCTTCTGGGGATGCCAATGGAAGGGAGGAAAGAAGTGAATAATACAAATTAATGTAGACTGAAAATAATTTACAATTGATGTTCAAATGTATCATACAATGCTTTAATAGAACATTCATGTGTCCCTAATTATTTTGAATATTGAGCTAAGAAAGATATAATTTTCTGTAAGAATGCAGTGAGTGATAGAAATGGGATTTAGAAAAGAGTCAGAACAAGCTTGAAAAGACGCGTAGCTTTCCTCAAGGATGCTGGTCATCAGATTTGCAACTGATATAAAACCATGCTAGTTGTGAGAATCAAGATTCAAAACTAATTTTGTTTACATAGTACTGTTGAACTAAAACTAAACAGAAGAAAATTAGCACGAATACATGGAAAGTCTTGCCTTTACATTCAAAAATTCAGTGTTTTGATAATGGGATAGGGGAGTTCTCATTTGGTAGCAGTTCATGTAAGAAGTTTAGCAATGACATTGAGGGGATTGTAGAAAGATAGTGTAATGGGAATCTGAAGCTCTTTCCTGCCCCTAGTCCCTTTGCTTAAGTGGCTTAAGTGGCTCCAAGAATGTTCCCTGATTTGAAAGTATACTCTGCCCCATAATAGTCTGAATGTGGTCATGTGGAGCCTGTGGCAGGAGGTTTGATTTTTGGGAACGGCCACACCTTGTTACTTTGTAATTGGACAGTGGCTCAAGAGGGCTGTGACATTCTCTGACCCAGGAGAAGTCTATATATATATGCCCTGATGTGAAGTTTCCTTTGGTGCTCACTTTGAGAAGAGTTGAATGATTTCACCAGATCAGATTCTGGGAATCCATTGAGCCCTCTGGCTTTGAAAAGTCAAGATGTTGGTGCTTCCCTCTCTGGTAACTTGAATAGGTAATGGATGTGATGGTCAGATGGTTGGAAGCCCATCTGCTGATCTGTTTCTTGGTCTGCTTGTAACTTGTGCTTGTAACTTGTGTTTGTATTCTCTGAAGTTCAGGGCGCTGACTTTTTCCCCTTAACTAGGTAAATGATATGTTTGTTTGATTAAAGAAAGATTGTTGACCCATTTTGAGTTGCTTTCCTTTAGTAAAGCAGATCTAAAAACCTATGCTATCAGCTGCCCTGGGTATGCTAGGGTGCTTCTTGATACAGATAGGCACACCAATGCACTGTTGGTGGAGGTGTGCATTAGTAATCACATTGGGAAAGCAATTTTATATTATGTAAATGAAGTGACTAAAATGTCCATACACTTTGACACAGAGATACCACTGCTAGGTATATTTCTCAAGGAGTTCATTCAAAACAAAGACTTTTATATATCAAAATATTTGCAGCAGCATTTTGTGGTAGCAAGAATTTTGGGAAAAAATAGATATCAGTAATTGAAGATTAGATAAATAAATTTGTGATACATTAATGTAGTAAATTGATACTTCACAAAATGGTGAATATGATGAATACAGAGACACATGGAAAGACTTAAAATGAACTGATGCAAATTAAATAGAACTGGGAAAACACACAATGACTATAACAATGCAAATGGAAAGGTTAACCACAGAACAGTGGAAAAATGAATATTTCAAACTCGCACAGAATAACCATGCAAAGAATCAGCTCCAAAGAAGTGATGAGAAGACACTGTTCTCACCTTTGATGCTTTTAGAGAGATAGAAGTTGATTTGTTTGGAACATAATCTCAAATGACAGATATTTCCCCCCTATGTATTAATCAGTTTTGCTGAACATTTGTTTCTTTGCCTTCTTTTTCTTTTCTTTTAAAAAATTATTTGTTATAAGGGATGGCTCTCTGGAAGAGAAAAGGTTAAGGGCCCAGAGAAATCTAGGCAGTATAAAAACAAAATGGATAAAAAAATTCTATTAACATAAAGATCTGTGGAATTTCAACTGATCCAAAAGCCTAATCTGGGCCAAAAATAGAGTTGAAAGCTAAGGATGCTACAGAATTTTAGGTCATAACAACAGTATCTTGTCTAGAACAAGGGGAAATAATAGTGTGACTTGATGGTCAAACTATATCTGGAAAATTTTGTTCAATTTTAGTGCTATTTTTATTTCTTTTTTAAATGTAATTTTTTTTATTTGTTTTCTTGTTTACATCATTCATTTTCATGAGATTTTTGAATTACAAATTTTCTCCCCATCTTTCCATTATCCCAACCCCAAAACAGCGATCCCACTGTAGAGTGCCTCCCCTGGTCTGCTCTCTAACTTTCTGGTAGGGCAGGGAGGGTCTCCCTACCCTAGCCCCTGTATATCTTAATTCCTAGTTGCAGGTATTGCAGAGCTTTAAATTCTAGATTCTTTCGATTCCTCCCTTGTCACACACCCCTGCTGGAAGCACAACCAATTCAATACACGCTGTGTATGTCTGATTATACAGGACATCTTCATAGTGGACCTATTGTGACAGTGATCATATGTCCCTACCCCCTTGTTCTGTTCTCTACCCTGTCCCTGTACCTTTATTGAAGTGTGAGCATCCAGCATCCCTCCCCCAGACTCTGCCCTCCCCTCCATCATCCCGCCTTTCCTCCCCGTGGCCCCTACTTTCTTGTGTGGCATGATGCCCAGTTTAGAGTTTATGCCATTTCTTCCCTAAGCCAGATTCAATGAGAGTAAATGAAAGTAAAGTTGTAACAGTTATCCCTTGCCTCTTCCACATGGGATGATTAACCCCATTTTGTCTGTCCCTGTCTCCTCTCATTCTAGTCCTCTCCCATCTTGAAATTTGCCTTTTAAAGTATCATCCCTTCATATTCAATT
>JAQQSW010015745.1:0-11820 GCA_028646575.1 Pseudocheirus occidentalis | reverse complement strand
CATTACTTTTTTCTCTTATTACTATAGCTAGCATTTCTAGTACAATATTGAATAATTATGGTAAAAATGGTCATCCTTGTTTCCCCCTGATCTTATTAGGATTAGCTTATCCCCATTACAAAAGATATTTGTTGATGGTTTTAGACAGATACTACTTATCATTTTAAGGAAAGATCTATTCATTGCTAAGCTTTCTAGTGTTTTTAAATGGGAATACACGTTACATTTGTCAAAAGCTTTTTTCTGCATTAATTGAGATAATTCTCTGATTTTTGTGGGTTTCATTATTGATATGATCAATTACACTGATAATTTTCCTAATATTGAGCAAGTCCTGAATTCCTGGTATAAATCCTACCTAGTTATATTGTATGATCTTTATGATATATTGCTGTAATCCCTTTGCTAGTATTTTATTTAAAGTTTTTGTGTTAATATTCATTAGAGAAATTGGTCTATAATTTACTTTCTCCATTTTTGTTCATTGTGATTTAGTTATCAGCACCATATTTGTGTCATAAAAGTAACATGGTAGGATTCCTTCTTTGTCTATTTTTTTGAAATAGTTTGTGTAGTATTGAAATTAATTGTCCTTTAAGTGTTTGGTAGAATTCACTTGTAAATTCATCTAGTCCTGGAATTTTTTCTTAGAAATCTCTTTGATGGCATGTTTAATTTCTTTTTCTAAGATGGTGTTACTTAAGTATTTTATTTCCTCTTTGGCTAATATGGGTAATCTATGTTTTTCTAAATATTTATCCATTTCACTCAGATTGTTAGACTTATTGGCATACAATCAGGCAAAATAGTTCTTAATAATTGCTTTAATTTTATGTTCTTTAGAGGTGAATTTACCCTTTTCATTTTTTGATGCTGGTAACTTGTTTTTCTTCTTTATTAAAAATAAAATTAATCAATGATTTAACTTTTTTGTTGTTGTTGTTATTGTTTTATTTTTCAGAAAACTGGCTCCTAGCTTTATTTATTAGTTCAGCAGTTTTCTTGCTTTCAGTTTTATTAATGTCCCCTTTGATTTTCAGGATGTCACATTTGGTGTTTAAAATAGGATTTCAAATTTGTTCTTTTTCTAGTTTTTAAAAAGTTGCTTAATGAATCCATTAAACTATTCTCTTTCTATTCCATTGGTGTAAGTGTTTAGAGATGTAAAATTTCCCCCAAATACTGCTTCAGTTGCATTCCATGAATTTTTGTATGTTGTTTCATTGTTGTTACTCTCTTTAATGTTATTATTGATTGTTTATATAATTTGTTCTCTAACCTACCCATTCTTTAGGATTAGATTATTTAGCTTCCAACTAATTTTCCACCACCCTTTATCAAATGTACTTTTATTTCATTTTGACCTAAAAAGGATGCATTTAATATTTCTATTTCTCTGCATTTGGTTGTGAAGGTTTTTATGTCCTAATACATGATCTATTTATATAGGTGCCACATACCACTGAGAATAGACACATTCCTTTCTACTCCTATTCAGTATACTCCACATGTCTATTATATCTAACTTTTCCAAAATTTTATTCATATCCTTAACTTCTTTCTCATTTATTTTTGTTAGATTTTCTTAGTTCTGAGATGGAAAATCTAAGGTCCAACAGTAGTATAGTTTTATTTTCTATTTCCTTTTATAACTTATTTAACTTCTTTAAGAATTTGAATGCTAGCCTTTTGTGGGTTGGTGGGAAGTGAGGCAGCAGCACCATGAAGGTTTTGGACACTCTGAGAGAGCATAAGGTAGTTGGACACTGCCTGCCTATTCCCAAGAGCCTGGTGCCACCTCTTTATCACATGCAGATCTTTGCTCCTAATCATGGTGCAGCAAAGTCCTGATTCTGGTACTTTGTTTCCCAGCTGAAAAAGATGAACAAGTCTTCTGGAGAAATCGTATACTGTGGCCAGGTCTTTGAAAAGTCCCCTCTCAGGGTGAAAAAAACCTTGGCATCTGGCTGCACTATGACTCCAGGAGTGGGACCCACAACATGTACAGGGAGTACAGGGACCTGACCACTGTTGGTGCCATCACTCAGTGCTACTGAGATTTGGGAGCCCATCACCATTGCCTAGGCCCACTCCATTCAGATCATGAAAGTGGAAGAAATTCCTGCCAGCAAATGCTGCTGTCCCACAGTCAAGCAGTTTCACAACTCCAAAATCAAGATTCCTCTGCCCCACAGAGTTCTGTGTCACCAGCACAAGCCACGCTTTACTACCAAGAGACCCAACATCTTCTTCTAAGTTAAGAGACAAGGAGGCACCTGTTCTATTTGATCTGTTTAAATAAATTTCTAAATTGGAACCCCCCCAAAAGAATTTGAATGCTATACCATTTCATACATATATGTTTACCATTGCTATTACTTCATTGTCTCTGCTACCTTTTCAAAAAATGTAGTTTTCCTTCTCATATTTTTAATCATGTCTATTTTTCCTTTTGCTTTGTCTGAGATAATGATTTCTGTCCCTGATATTTCTTTATTTTAAAGTTAAAGTTGAAGCATAATAGATTCTCTTCTAACCCCTCACTGTTATGTGACTTTCTGTGTCACATAACATATAACAAAGACACATATGTGTCTTTCTGATTCAAATCTGTTTCTTGTCAAAACCATATTATAGGATTCTGATTTTTAATCCCATCTGCTGCCTTCTTCCATTTTATGGGTGAGTTCATCCCATTCACATACACAGTTATGATTACTAACTGTGCTTTTTCTCCTTCCTGCTTTCCCTTCCTGTTTATCTATTACTCTCTCTTTCACTCCCCCACCTCTCTACTTTCTAACACCTTCTATGAGTGCCTCCTTCTTTTATTGCTCTATCCCAGACTTTACTGTAGGTTAAGAGAGATTTCTATACCCATGTGAGTTTGCATGTTATTATCTCTTTCAGATAGTAAGTAAGATGAGTGAGGATCAAGCCTTGCAAACCCACTTTCACTGGAAAAAAGTTCTTTTGCACTTCTATTATATGAGATAATTTACCCCATTCTACCTCTTCTTTCCCCCCTTTCCCAATGCATCACTCTTTCTCACCCCATAATTTTTTTTTGGGGGGGGGGCTGGACATCATTCCATCATAGACAACTCAGAGCTGTGCCATCTTCCTATGTAGACACTATCTTCCCTAATAATGATAAAATTCTTAGGAGCTATGAGAAACATCTTCCCATGTATGAATATAAATGGTTTAACCTTATTGAATCCCTTATGACTCTTCTGTTCATCTTTTTATCCTTCTATTGAGTCTCATATTTAAAAATAAAATTTTCTATTTCGCTCTGGTCTTTTCATCAAGAATGCTTGAATGTCCTCTATTTCACTAAATCCCACTTCCCCCTGAAGGATTATAATCGGTTTTGCTGGGTAGGTGATTCTTGGTTGTAATCCCATCTCTTTTGTCCTATTGAATATAATACTCCAAGTCCTCTGCTCCTTTAATGTAGAAACTGCTAAATCCTGTGTTATTCTGACTATGGCTCCATGGTATTTGAATTTTTCTTTCTGTTTGCTTGTAACATTTTCTCCTTGTTCTGAGACCTCTGGAATTTGGCTTTAATATTATTGGAAGTTTTTATTTTGGGTTCTCTTTCAGGTGATCAGTGGATTCTCTCAATTTCTACTTCACCCCCTCTGTTTCTAGAATATCAGGGCAGTTTTCCTTGATAATTTTTGAAATATGATGTCAACATTCTTCTTTTGATCATGACTTTCAATTAGTCCAACAATTTTTTAGTTGTCTCTCCTTGATCTGTTTTCTAGGTCAGTTGATTTTCAAATAAGATGGTTCACATTTTACTTTTTTATTCTTTCATTTTCTTTTATTGTTTCTTGATGTTTTCTGTATTAATTAGCTTCCATGTGCCCTATTCTAATTTGTTAGGAATCACTTTCTTCATTGAGCTTTTCTATACCTCCTTTAATATTTGGCCAATTCTATTTTTTAAGGAGTTAAAACAACTCCTTAAAACAACTTTGGTGAATTTTTGTACACTCTCCCCTTCCCCAATTTAGTTAATTATGGTTTTTAAGGAGTTCTCTTTAGTGAATTTTTGTACATCTTTTTCTGTTAGACCGTTTCTACATTTTAAGGAGTTCTTCACTTCAGTGGCTTTTTATGCCTTTTTTGGAAAAAGAAGACTTATTCTGTTTTTTAAGGTGTTAATTTCTTTAGTAATTTTTGTACCTCCTTTATTAAGTTGTTGACTTTTATTTTTTAAATGATTCCTTGCATTACTCATTTCTTTTTCCAATTTTTTCTACTTCTCTTCTTTTTAAAAATCTTTTTTTAAGCTCTTCCAACATTTTTTTTTGTCTTGAGACCTATTCACATTTTTCTTTGAACTTTTGCATGTACTTGCTTTGATTTCATTGTCTTCTTTTGAGATTGTGTTTTGAACTTCTCTGTCACCACAGTAACTTTCCTTGGTAAAATTCCATCCATCCTTCCTTCCTTCTTTCCTTCCTTCCCCGCTTCCTCCCTCCTTTCTTTCCTCCCTCCCTCTGTTCTTTTTTTCTTTTCTTTTCTCTTTCTTTCTTTCTTTCTCACTCTCTCTCTCAGTTTCCTTCCTTCCTTCCTTTCTTCCTTCCTTCCTTCCTTCCTTCCTTTCATCCTTCCTTGCTTCCTTCTTTCCTTCCTTCCTTCCTTGCTTCCTTCCTTCCTTCCTTCCTTCCTTCCTGTTGTTTGCTTATTTTAATAGCCTATTTCCTGACTTTTAACTTTATGTTAAAGTTGGACTCTGCTGGTCCAATTGTTCCAAGCTTCAGGCCTTTCTTGTTATTGTTCTCAGAGCTAGTTTTGAGGGTCTGTAAGTTTTCAGTTCTTTCAAGGTAGATTATGCAATTATCTAAGGAAAGGTGTGGTCACTGTTCATCTGGCCTGTACTTTAGTTTGTGAGCAATTACAAAGCAATTACAAGCACTCTTTTCTATCCTTTAACTGGGGCCAAGAGTCCTTACTCCTGGTATTATGAACTGGAACTATGTATGGGCAATGCAACAGAATCTTGTTCCTAGTGCCAACAAAATGTCGCCTGTAATTTACGTCTGACTTGTGTTCTGTGAGCTCTTGAAGCCCCCATTGTTGTTGATTTAGTCTCTTTCCATGACTCTTACTGGCTTGCCTGGGTGCAGCCTGTGCTGGTGCAGCCTGAGCTGGATGGCACTCCACTCACATCCCAGTGAGATAGACCTTGCCTGCAGACTTTATAAATTGCTTTGGGGAGGAAAATATTACACTCTGACTTTTTGTTGGTTCTGTCACTCCAGAATTAATTTTGAGACATTATATTAAGGGAGAATTTGGGAGCACTCAAGTGAGTCCATGCCTTTATTTTACTATCATGGTTACTCCCTCTATCTCCCCATTTTAAGAGATATTTTGGAACTTGGAAGATCTATATTTAAAATAATTGCTGCATTCTCCTCCTCCTCCTCCTCCTCCTCCTCCTTCTCCTCCTTCTCCTCCTCCTCCTCCTCCTTCTTCTTCTTCTTCTTCTTCTTCTTCTTCTTCTTCTTCTTCTTCTTCTTCTTCTTCTTTTCTCTCTCTCTCTCTCTCTCTCTCTCTCTCTCTCTTTCTGATGTGGTATACTGTGTGGACAGACAAATTATGCACAAAATCTAGGGACTGGCAATGTCGTAGGGATAAAGCTCTGTTTCACTAACCTCTGAGAACTAACTCTAAAAGCCAGGAAAAAGGCAGGTTTTGGAATAGTAGAATGAATTATATTATTACTTTACTCAATGCAAACCCAAAATATAAAGGTCCAAAATTGCTACATTAGGGTATGATGACCCATTTTCAGGCAGATTATTCATAAGTTGTATTCATGGGTGTGTGTATGTGGACAGAGGGGAGGGTGGATTCACCATAGGACCCTGATCAATTGAGCTCCCCCTTAATCCACTTAATGCAATTCCAGGATGTCAGGTGTAAGTAACAGAGAAGACAAGTAAAGGAACAACTAGTAAAGGAAGTATATCACTTTTTTGCTTCTCTAGGAGGTACAAAGAAGTTCCTCCATCTATAGTAATTCAGTGGTCTTTAAGAAGCTAGTTAGTTAGCTTAGCAAATGGGATATTCTCCAAAGAGTCAGTGGAGACACTTTACTCTTAGAAGTTCTTTCTGAAGAATTGGTCAAGGAGGGGCAGGAGAATTTATTTCTTGAATTACTGTCCCCATGCTTTATGCCAATGTTCAAACAGCATCCAACTGTGAGTTAAGAGATTCAAATCTGGGAGCAGAGAGAGGATTTAAGCTAATGGCCTTAAAAAGAAAAAAAATGAGCCTTTGCCTTTAAAGACTATATTTTAGTAGGAGAAATGACAATACATAGTATGTTAAGATTTGCAAAATCCTTTCCATATATTATTTCTTATTATCTTCACAAGAACCCTGGGAAGTAGGTACTGTTATTATCCTCACTTTATAGATGAGGAAACTGAGGCATGGAGAATTTAGTGACTTACCTAGGGTCATATAGTCAGTAAGTATTTATGGCAGGATTACAATTGAAGTCTTCCTGACTCCAATTCCAGCTCTCTATCCAAAGTGCCACCTAGCTTCCTCATATATAAACCAGTTAAGTATAATTTGGGAAAGGCTAGAACACTGACCATTGGCGGAATTAACAAGGGCTTCCTTTTGAAAGTGGCAGCTAGGCTGAGCCTTGAAGGAAATTAAGTCAGGATTCTATGACCCAGAAGAGACTGGACAGAAGACATAGTGGGCATGGTATATAGCTAGCTTAAAGGTGCAAAGATTAGAGTTACAAAGCTGAGTTTGGGGAATAGTTAAGTAGACAGGTTTGGCTGGGATATATAGTGTATATGGCTTTTCATTCCAGGATGAGTCATTTGTACTTCATCCTGGAGAGGAATTGGGGTATCTGTTTTTTAGAGCAGGGAAGTAACACAGTTAAGCCATGCCTTAAGGAGATTATTTTGACAGTTGTGTAAAATAGACAAGAGGAGAGGGTCAGGAAGCAGGGAGATCAATTAGGAGGCTATTGCAATAGTCCAGGTAAGAGGTGATAAGGTTCTGAAATTGGGTAGGGGCCACATGAATGGAGAGAAAAAGAGGGACTGAAAAGACGTTATAATGTTAGAATTGGAATTGTTCTGTAGGAAGGATTCTAGCTCAAGTGTAAGGGATCTCTAATTCTGACCTAAATTTGAGATATAATAAGACTAGAGAAAGAAAAAACCAAACACACCACCACCACCCCAACTACAATGCCACTCATGTTGGGAGTGAGGAAATTATATTGATATTGAGGACAGAAAAGAAACATAACCTTGGAGGTTCATTCTCTCACCAGCTTTTGCTATGAGCAGATTTTGCCACTGAGAACACTGCTTTAGATCAGCCCTACATCTGCCCTAGGTGAGAAACAGATATGTGAGGGGGAAGACTTGAGCTCAGATGCATTGGGCTAAGACAGCGGTTCTCAACCTGTGGGTTATGTTCAATTTGTAACAATGAAAATACATCTTGCTTATCAGATAGATTCATAGCAGTAGAAAAATTACAGTTATAAAGTAGCAATGAAAATAATTTTATCGTTGGGGGGGGGTCACAATAACATGAGGAACTGTATTAAAGGGTCAATGACATGAGGAATGTTGAGAACCACAGGGCTAAGAGGAAGGAAAGGGAAATCTAAGTTTGTGACATCATGGAATCAAGGGCTTTTCCCAGTTCAGTTTCTAGTATCTCATGTTGGCTAGCTGTTTCAAGGCAGAAGCTCATATGTAAGGGAGAAGTGTTAGTATATAGATTGCCATCCACTCTGCCTTCAGGTAGGGATAGTCCCATATACAAGTGTGGGGATTATTGCATTAAATAGATACAACATATTTCCTATATGCTTCCTTTCAAAGCATGTTCATTTAAAGAACATTTCTAGGTGGATTGATAATTGGCTACATTTGGTCAGATGCCCACTCAGCCTTTCCTTTAGTTTCTTTTCCAGTTAAACCTATATAGAGAAATGTGGTAGTGATAGTGTGTTGTTAGGATGGTGAAAGTTGGGGACCAACAATACCACATCATGGGGGGAAAAGGTATCTTCCATCCCCTTTCCTTGAACATATCTCTAGTCAATATTTTAAAATCTTTTCCCTAAAAATTAACATGATTGTTTTCCCTCTGATTTTTATTCAGGTCTTACTGGGAAGAATTAGCTTAGAGAGGAGGTGATATGATTGTAGCAAGGCCTGGGCTTCATTGACTCTCAATGGTGGTGTTCTTTGGGGAAGGGGAGCAGTCATTTGCCAGTAGCAATTTTTCATCATTTCCTCCTGCCAGGCAATCTGAGGGGCCTGCAGAAAGCTGTGCATGACCCACGCCTTTCTCTAAGTCAGCTAATGATTGCCCAATCCACTGGAGAAAATTGATTGTGTCAAAATGAATGAATGGCTGAGAGGCTGATCAATGTCTCACTGAAGTCAAGTTTCACACAAAAGAGTCCGAATCTGGAAATTAAATGTCAGGTACAATTTAGCCTGGGAACCCTAGAAGCATCTGACTGCCCTTTGGAGAGGGAACCTAGCAGCTCTGTTCCTGAAGTCAAATGAACTCTCTGATAGTGGGCTCCCCTGGTAAGAGATCATTGTCTGGCTGCCTGCCATTACCACAATTCTCTGGGTAAAACCTTTGCAAAAATGGAAAGTTATTGCTCTGGGGCTGTGCTGTTGTTCTGTCAGGGCTGGAGGGAGATATCTAGGGGAGAGGGGAGGATGGAGGAATTGAATGTCAGCCCTGATTTATGCTGGACCTCTGCACTGGGCAGAGTACCTAGGAGAGGAGCTTTTGAGATGGGCAGGGGGCAAAAGAAACATAGAGTGGAGGCAATTCAACAAGTATTTATTAATTACTTACTGTGCTAGACACTTTGCTAGGCGCTGTAGATAAGAGTGCCACAGAATCTGCCCTGATTAAAAGGGCACTCATCTTATTGAAGAATGCACAATTTACACAAGAAAGCCAATACAATAAATACCTCTTTTTTGTTGGCAAAGAACCAAAAACAAAGTAGATGATGATCGGTTGGGGATAGCTAATCAAAATTGTGGCACATGTATATAATGGAATAACAATGTACTGTTAAAAAAATCATGGATATGAAGAATTCTGAGAAGCACAGAAAAGTTCATTTGGTCTGATACAGAATGAAATAAGCAGAACAAGGCAAACAATACACATGATGTTTATAATAATTCAAAGGGAAAAAACAAAAACCCTGAAACTAAACACTGTATTATAATTCAATTTAATTCAATAAAAATTTATTATGTGCTTACTATATTCCAGGTACTGTGATAATAACGAGAGGCATGGTACTATGTGCCGTTATAATGACTAAGCTTGTTCCCAAAGAAATACAACTCCTTTTCTTCTTTGATGAGGTGGGGAACTATAGGTGTGGAAGGAGCATGTATGATAACTGTTGGTTGGTAAATTGATTTTTTTTTTTGCTGAACTTGAGACAGGAGGGTAACACCTTAGATAGAGAGCAGCACCTGCATTCAGAAAGACCTGAGTTCAAATCCCACCTCAAACACTTAGCAGCATTGATGCAGTACAAATCATTTAATTTCTGCTTAGGATCACGTGAAATCATGCTTGTGAAAGTGTTTTGCAAATCTTAAATGCCATCTGTTGTTGTTGTTGTTGTTGTTGTTCTTGTTATATTCTATTATTCTGGATAGTTTTCTGGAATAATGAAAGAAGACTTCTATTTGGAAATGAAGGTGACATAGAAAGAAGACACCATTAAAAAAGTAAATAATCACAAAGTGTATGCAAAGAGAGAAATGAAGGTTTGAGAGCAGAGGAAGAGTTTGCTTCTGAGCATTTTCTAGTTAACTTTTGAGGGGATAGACTTGCATAGTTTCTAGACTAGGAAAGACCTGAATCTTGTCTAATCTAATAGTTCCCTCTTTTTTTTGCCTTTTAACATTAGATTTCACAGTCTCCCTTCCCACACTAGCAGTTGTATTATTAGTAACTATTGACTGAGGAAATGTATGTTGACAAAAAGCTATTGGGAATTCAGAAATGATTTTCAAATGAGTTTGTATTTTATTGATCACCAAAGAATCTTCATGTATTTGAAAGATTAGATATTGGGGAAGACACGTCTACTGACTTAATCACTATTGCTTCCTTATTTTATTGTTATATTACTGATTTTTCAGAACTAAATAAGGTTAAAAACGAGTTAGGTAAGTGGTGCAGTGGATAACTCACTGGGTCTAAAGTCAGGTTTTAGACTGGCCCCAGAAGCTTACCTGCTATGTAACCCTGAGCAAGTCACCCTGTTTGATTCAGTTTCTTCATCTGTAAAATGAGTTGGAGAAAGAAATGACAAACCCCTTCAACATCTCTTCCAAGAAAACCCCAAATAGGGTAATGAAGAACTGGACACAATTGAAAAATGTATGAACAACAACAAGGAAACAAACAATGGCCCCTTGTAACAACATCACAGCCCAATCCTTGGGAACCACTGGTATAGATCAAGTTCCTTATTTTGCAGATGAGGAAACCGAGGCCCAGCGATGCCTAAAATTACATGGGTAGTAAATAGGAAAACAGGGATTTGAATCAAGGCTTTGTCACTCCAGACCAAAAGCTTTCTTTCCAGTACAGCATTGCTCATCCAGGATGATGTATTTAATATTTGTTATGCTGACAGTAAAGAAAGCGATTGTCATCTCCTCACACCCATATCCCCAGTGGGTATATGATGTGAATATTAGTGAAACTTTATCTGATTTGATCCTCCATATGGAGCAGGAAGGGGAGGCTCAAGAAGTCAGACTGACCCACAAATGGAGGTTTTGATCATTTGTGGGACAGTGTAGCTTGGAGCCCTAGCTGTGGCTTAGAAGTGGAGAAGAGAGACTGAAACTAGACCCCGAGATAAGCCTCAGAAAATAACAGGAAGAAGGACCTAAGGCTTGGGGCATCATTCCCCACAGTTTGGGACTACAACTTGATTGCACTAATAGTTGCTAAAAACAAAATTAAACAAAAATAAATATTTTTTTAAAGTAAGCAGTGGAGAAAGAACCTTACCATAGATAATTACTTTGGGGTTAGAGAAGATCTAGGTTCATATTCAGAGGAAGTATGGAGCTAAAAGAATAAGCTCCTTTTTCAATGAGAAATGTTAAATGCCCCCAATCACAGAAAGAGTTCTTGGAAGAACTTAAAAAGGAGTTTAAAAACAAAAAAAGAGAGATCAAAGAAAAATTAGAAAAAATAAGAGTAATTCAAGAAAATTATGAAAGGAAAGCCAACCAACCAGAAATAGAGAATAAAAAACTTAAGGAAGAAAATAATTTCTTGAAAACTAGAACTGGGGAAAGGAAAGCTATAATGATATTCCAAGACACCAAAAAATTATAAAGCAAAATAAAAAGAATGAAAAAAATAGAAGAAAAAGTGAAACATCAGAGAAACAACTGATTTAGAGAATAGATTGATACATAAGAATAGTTGGATTATCTGAAAATAATGATGAAAAGAAGAATCTTCATACAATATTAAAAGAAATTATCCAGAAACATTGCCTTGAAGTTCTAGAACAAGAAGGCAAAGTAGAAATTAAAAAAAAATCTACTTATCACCACCTGAAAGGAATCCTAGGAAGAAAATTTAGATTTCAAGGTTCCCAGGTTAAGGAGAAAATACTGGAAGCAACAAGAAAACAATATTAAGCATCATGGAACTACAATAAAGATTACATAAAACCTAGCAGCTACAACCCTGAAGGACTGTAGGTCTTGGAGTATT
>JAQQSW010015744.1:0-11820 GCA_028646575.1 Pseudocheirus occidentalis | reverse complement strand
AGACAGAACTAAAATTCAGAGAGACTAAAAGACTGGAGGCAGAATTTGAACCCAGATATTGATTCCATATCTAGTACTCTTTCCATTCAGTATACCCTGTCAGATTTTGGCCAAATATAGGGAATTCCCCTACTCTCCACTCTCTGCTCCCAACAATAACAGCTGTGCAGTTGTAGAATGCTATGTTAGCCTACATACTAGGGCAGTGAATTCTCCATCACTGGAGATCTTTAAGAAGAGACTGTATGACCAATTACCAGAAGTAGAGATTACTGCTCATACAGGGTTTGGAGTAGATAACCTCTTGTTGACAAGGAGGCTCTGTGACTCTAAGACTGGGTCTGACTACAATGGACCTCTCCTCCCTGACAGGCAGCTGCCCAAAGGAACAGAAGTAGAGGCCAGGGAAGGGTCAAGGTCAGGGGTTACTGGTCCCTTGCAAAGGCCCAAACAGAGAAAGGGAAGACACTGCCATGAGGGAATTTGGCAGCCTGCATATTACATGACCAACACATGAGACTTCAAAGCTCAGTCTCAAAGAGACGTTTCTCTGAGAATATTCTCTCTCCCTGGACAGTGGGAGGATCATCTTGTGTGAATAGTCTGGGTCTCAGCCAAGCTATTCAACTCTAATCAGATTAAAGACTAGTCATTTCAGAAGTTGAGGCATGTCTAGCATTAGCATTAACTACAGTGACACAAGGTTGGCTTGGTTATGGATTCAAGCTAACAAAACTTTCCTGTCTCATTTTAACTGAATGATCACACCCACATATCCAAATCCAAAGAATATTCTCTTGTCAATTCCCTGAATCTAGGAAGCAATGAAGGGAGAGACAGAAGATCAGCTCATTCAGGAAATTTCCAAGAACATTTCAATCAAATGACAGCAAATCCAGGAGTATATATAGAAAGGCATCAAGTTGGAAGGAGATGTAGAGAGCTACTAATTCAATTTCTCTCTTTTATCCAAGAGGGAGCTGGGGTCTACAGAGGAGAAGGGGTTTACCTTTGTTTTCCTTTGTTTTCGAAGAGGACCAATGACATTATGGGATGATGTCTTAACTTGTATGTGAATTAGATTTAATCGAGGCAGAGTTGCACGAAGTTGACACTCTCACTCTCTCTTCCAGAATCTTCCAGTGGCAAGACAAAAGCCAGGGCAACTGGCAATGGTCCAGGATGCAATGGATGGCCTTGGCATCTCTGATGTCTGACCAAGTTCTAAGCACTCCACAGTGTCTGCTTCAAGTATCCTCATGGCCATTGGAACAAACTGTTCTCATTTGCCCATTCCACTGGGAGAAGTCTTCACATGCTTGGAATACACATCCCCAGAACTCATAGATGGGCTTGAGGTTGCTCAGTTATTCTCAACCTGGTTTAGCCCATCTGCTGAGACAGTTTTACCAGGATGTGGCTGCCGAGCATGGGACAACTTCTTGGTAGCACAGGTGAGTAAAAGGTGGGTACCAGCATCTCACGCTAGAGCTGCTTGTCCTCTCTGAACACCCCATCTACCCCTTACCAAGAGTCACCTAGGTAGTAAGTAGACAACTCAGGATTTGAACCCAGCTCCTCTATCGCCAAATCCACTCTTCTTTTCTATAACACTGAAATCAAGTGAAAGCTGATTAGTGACAGAGCCAGGTTCTAATCCAAGCCTTTAGACTTTGAAAGCATTTTCATGAGTCTGTATCACATAGGTTTCTGTTAGCCACTTACTTTCAACTGTCTGAAAACTATGGCTTTGGGAAATGTGTACAGATTTTCCTATGTAGTAGACTCTACCAAGGGAAGAAAGGGACATTTTCCATCCAGTGCTAGTGATCAAGTCTAGGGCTTAGGGAAAAGAGTGCTAAGGAAGAGGGCAGGACAAGGAGAAAGATTCAGAGATAATAAGAGAAAAATTATTTCCCATACATTCTTCTTGCCATCTGCCTTATCTGCCATGCACCATCCAGACCCATTAGACCTTGCCATTTGCCCTGCTGATATACCCTCCAGGCCACAGACCATGCCCTGTAGGACCAAGTCTTTTATAGTTCCTTTCACTGATTTCCAGAGCTGCAATTGTAATCAATTTAATACTGCCATTGGTAGCATCAATCAACCCCACTATGGTTCCATTTGCCATCCCTATAACTTCCCAAAACAACATTGCCCCTCCAAGATCACTACTTTCCCAAATGAGTCGTCTCTACACATCAGATATAAACTCCTTGAAGGCAGGGACTTGTCTTGCTTTTGTAGCCCTAGTGCTTGGCATATAATTAATATGAATATAAATTATACTAACAAATTATTAAATAATTTATAATTAACAAATAATAAACACATCATTATTGTAATTATAAATGACCATAATTAATAAATTATTTAATAATTTAGAATTAATAAATGCTCCTTCCTTCCTTTCAGAAGAACTTCAAGATCATTTAAAAGTAAAATCCAGAAATCTTTAAAGATTTTATACACATATAATAAGACACATATAAAATAAATATATATTATAAATATATGTAAATTATCTATTTGTATTACATATGTATATGTAAAATAAAAAGATAGGTTTATTTCATCCAGGTCTTTCAATGACTGAAAAGTTCACAATCCCTATAAATCTTGCTCATTAGCTCAGGGAAACTCCCTTAATCAAGCCCAGGGTCTTACACTAGGGGGAGAGAAGAGGGTGGTCATTAGAGTAAATCTGGTATGTATTTAGAATAATAGGAAAAGAGAGAAATTGCAAGAGGTCTTAGAGCCCATCTATCTCATTCAACCTATTTAACTCGTTTTATTTTTCAAGCTATTAATTGTAGAGATGAAGAAGCTGAGGCCCATGGAAGTGATTTGCCCAAGGCAATAGAGATGAGAGAGAGGCGCAGAATTTGAACCCAGGTTCTGTGACTCCAGAGGGAGCTGATCCTTCCACCATTCCCTACCTCAGTCAAAAGGCTCAGATGTTCTGGATATGAGTCATGACTCTGCCACTTACTAGGTGTGTTACCTCACGGCCCTTTGGGGGTCTCATTTTCCCCTTTTCTAAAATGAAGGCTCTGGATTTGGGCCAGATCCATGGCCCCTTCCCATTTGATAGCCTATCATTCTATTACCCACATCTAGCCTCCGCTCCCAGCATTTACATATTGTTCAGTGCCCTGAAAGAACAAATCTGAGTCTAATTTAAAAGCAGGGAATTGCTGGACTGTTTTATTTTAACTAGAAAAGTCCCCCAAATCATATTTAGGTTTTGTTTCCTGTGCATCAATCTGGGAATCCTATCAGGTCCATTGGATATGAATTAGATGAAGGGAATAGTGAAGAAATCCCACATGGTCCCTGGAGAAGCCTGAACCTCTCAACTCCTATCAGGTCTGGGATGGTTTTGTGAGGAGAGATAGGTAAAGTTCAAGCAACATTAATCTAGGGCTTATGGCAACTCAAAATTCGACAGGCCTCCTTGGGGGCTTTAGGATTGGCTAGGGCTATTCAGTTCCCTCATGCGTTTGGTATTCCTTATCCTTGACCAGGGCAGCTAGGTGGTACAGTGGATGGAGGATGGAGCTCTGGGCCTGGAGTCAGGAAGACTCATCCTCCTGAGTTCAAAGCTGGCCTCAGACACCTACTAACTGTGTGACCCTGGGCAAGTCACTTAACCCTGCTTGCCTCAGTTTCCTTATCTGTAAAATGAGCTGGAGAAGGAATTGGCAAGCTACTCCAGTATCTTTGGTCAGAAGACTCTAAATGGGGTCAAAAAGAATCTGAAGTGACTGAATAATAATCTTGATCATCTATGTCTCTGCAATGAGGAGCTTCTAAGACTGGGGAGGGCTCCTGACAACATACTGCCCTTGTCCTCCCTCTGCCCCTGTTCCCAGTTTGGCCCCTTTGGCACTGTCACTCACCAGTCAAAGGCATGTACCTAGAATCAGAGACTGTGAGGGCCAAAAAGGATGTTAGAGATCATTTAATCTGATTCTCTCCTCCTGGTTCAGCCGAAAGAACTCCAGATCTAGAATCAGAGAACCTGGTCTTGAATCACTAACTAGTTGTATTACCATAGGCTCTATACAATAAAGGACTCGGTCAATCATTTGAAGGAATCCATGAATAAAGGATAAATATGACCAACCATCTCTTTTCTGTGAAATAACAGAAGTTTAAAGGCCTCTGAGCCCTACTTAGGAAAAGCCATGGGATTCAATACTTGTCTCTGGGCATTAAGTAGCAAGGATTCTTTTTTTAAAAAAAATTGTCTTTACTAATTTGTTTGTTTACCTTTAGTTTACAAGATTCAGTTCCACAATCCCTTGAGTTTCAAATTTTCTCTCCTCCCTTCCCTCCTGTCCCATGGTGGCATGCAGTCAAGTATAGGATCTGCAACTACTTTCACATTAGACATTAGTCAGGTTATAAAGAAGTATTATAATGGATGGAATGAACAATGGGAAAGAGGAAACAAAACCAAACAAGAAAAAGGAAGAGAGCAGGTAGTTTGCTTCAGTCTGCATTCAGACTCTGTATCTGCATGTAGACATCTCCTTCCATCTGGAGTCTTTTGGAGTTGTCTTATAACCTTGCGTTGCTTGAAAAGAGTCCAGTTTATCAAAGTTCGTTGTCACACATACGTTGTGTCTGTGATTGTGTACACATTTCTCCCGGTTCTGCTCTTCTCACTTAGCATCAGTTTGTATAAGCCTCTCCAGGTAAATATGAAGTCCATCTGCTCCTCATTAGCACAATAGTATTCCATTACATTCATATACCACAACTTGTTTAGCCATTAGTAACAAGGATTCTTAACCTGAGGTTTGTCAATTTGTTCAAAGATTTTTTTTATAACTATTTTTTAATATAATTTGATTTAGTATTATACAACTTTCTTGTAATGCTATGTATTTTATTCCATGCATTTAAAAACATTATTTATGAGAGGGGTGCACAGGCTTCACCAGATTGCCAAAGGGATCTATGCCATAAAAAAAAAGTTAAGAAATTCCTGAAACTTATAAGAGAAGGAGAGGGATCTAGTCATTCCTTCTCAAGAGCTTTCTCTAAAGCACAGGCTTTTAGAGTTCCCATCAGAGGCCCATCGATCTAGATCTCATCTCAAGGAGCAGTGTGGTAGAACAGACCAGGACACAAGATGTGAATTCACTTCCCTTTCTCTAGACTCTGACTTTCTTCTCTATAAACTGAGACTAATCATACCTGCCCTACCACCTCCACAGGGCTATCATGGTATAGTAGTGAAAGGGGCACAGGGCTATATAGTCAGAGAAGTTGAGTTCAAATCCTGCCTCTATCACTTCCTTGAGAATAGGGATTTTTTTTCCTGTTCTTGGTTCTTGTATTTCTGGTGCCTGGCACAAAGAAGGTGCTTAATACATACCTGTTGATTGATTTGTGACCTTATGTAAAGCACTTTGTGACTCCTTTTCCTGTAGAATGAGGGTGTTGGACTAGATGGGCTTCTAAGATCCCTTGCATCTCTAAATATATGATTAAGTGAAATAATGGCCATGGTAAAGGCTTAGTGAATTGTAAAGCA
The DNA here is from genome assembly GCA_028646575.1 of Pseudocheirus occidentalis. Classification (NCBI taxonomy): domain Eukaryota; kingdom Metazoa; phylum Chordata; class Mammalia; order Diprotodontia; family Pseudocheiridae; genus Pseudocheirus; species Pseudocheirus occidentalis. Next base: position 6,266 of record JAQQSW010015744.1, on the reverse strand, counting down.
GCACCTGCCTATCTCTCCTTTCTTGTCCTTGCTTGGGGCTGGAGGTGGGGGTGACTGGAGAAACTTCCTGACAATCTTTCCGGCAGTTACTTTTAAACCATATTTAGTGTTTCAACTCAATCCAATGCAATAAAATTCAACTTCTTCCCAAGTGGAGACAGAATCCCAGAGTATATAGGGACCCCAGGGAAATCAATGTTGCCAAGAACAGATTCCCAATTCTTCACTAGAATGTCTTTCTTTGCTGGACACTCTGCCAGGCATTAGGGAAAGTGGAGGTTTTTCTTCAAACAAGGGGACAGAGATTTAACCATTGGGAAATCAATTGATTCAGGGGCTTAGAAGAGATTTATTTAGCTACCCTTGGACTCCAGCCCACAAATAATAAGAATAATTATCATTCTTATTATATCTAGCATTTATACAACATTTTAAGGTTTACAAAGGAGATGAATGCTGTGATTAAAATATGGATGAGTGAGATCAAGTGATTGCCCAAGGTCAAAGAGCTTGTAAGTGTCGGAGATAGGATTTGAATTCAGGACTTCCTGATTCCAAATCCAGCATTCTATGCCCTGAGTCATCTAACAGCCTCAAATTAAAACTGTGTTATGAGTAGGAGAGCTAAACACAGGATCTATTTCCTCCCAATGATGAGGTGCAGGCTCTGGGAGCCCCCTTGAGCTCTCCTTGAATCTTCTTGTAAGGCATTTGCCTGAGGCCATGGGCCTTAAGCTGTCACTCTGTCTTTAGCCCTCCTTTGTCCAGCAATTTCCCACCCTTGATCCTCCTGTTCTACCCTTGAACTGGCCTAGCCCAACAGTGTCAGCTCCAGGTAGCCTCCAGCAACTTCCCACTCTTAATCACTCATTACTGGAGTCTCATCTCATCTGACTCCTCCTGAAGACACCCTTCAAAACTCTTCCTCTAGACCACCCCTAGATTCTTCCCACAACCTTTCTGTATATAAGATCCCATTTTCCCTCCATGGGGTGTGAGAGTGCCATAGAACGACCTAGCACAGACTTGCTTTGTGCCAGATGATTCTGGCCTGCTTGCCCAATGCAAGCCTTACCCAGACTCCTTAAGAGTCTACCCAATATGGCAAACCTGTAATAAACTTTACTTTTCAGCTGACAGAAGACTTGAGTTGAATTCATTTGGCAGGACCCAGTGTGTTGGTATTTTGGGGTCTCCAGAGCAACCCTAACCCTAACCCGGTCAGGGAACCTTAAAAATGATGTGGTATATTATCCATAAGGAAGAGCCTGGACCTCATCACCTGAGCATTCACAGCTACTGTATGTTAGGGCTGGAAGAGGCCATTTATTCTAATGGCTCCCTTCTATAAGTGAGGAAATTCAGAGCACTGAACTGAATCTGATAAAATTCAATAGGGATAAGTATAAAGCTATATACTTAGGTACAGAATGTTAATTTCATAAGTATAAGATGGGGGAGATATGGTTAGACAGCAATAGTTCTGAAAAAGATCTGGGGGGTTTAGTGGACCTTACAAGGTCAATGTGAGTCAGCAATGGAATATGGAAACCAAAAAGGCTACTGTGATTTTGGGCTAACTTAGTTTCTGGGAGTCAGCTGGAGACAGTCCCACTGTTCTTTGCTTTTGCCAGAGTAGCTTTTTGCTAGAGTCCTGTGTTCATTTCTAGGCACTATAGTTTATATACTGACAGTTGATAAACTGGAGAATTTCCAGAGGAAGACAATCAGGAAGGTGAAGGGTTTTGAGTTCATGTCATAGAAGGATGAGGAACCTTTGACCTCAAGGTCATAAGTGGCCCTCTAGGTCGTCAGTGTAACCCTTTGACTGAATCCAAACTTCACAGAATGAATCCTCTTAATAAAAGTATTTGTTCTGTAAAACTTGGACTCGGTCAAAAGGCTGCATCCAAGGACCTAGAAGGCCACATGTGGCCTTGAGGTCACAGGTTCCCTATCCCTGGACTAGCTGAAGGAACAGGGCATGTTTAGCCTAGAGAAAAGAAAACTCAGAGAGAAAATGATAAAAGTCTTCAAGTATTTGAAGGACTCTCATATATAGGAGAGGTTAAATTTGTTAGAGAGCAAAATCAGGAGCCGTGGATAGAAGTCATAGAGAGGCCAATGCAGGTTTGATGTCACAACAACTTCCTAACCTTTAGAGCTGGCCAGAAAGTGGAATGGGCCACCTGGGGAGGGGGTGGCTGCTCCCTCCTAGGAGGGCTTTAAACAGATAATGGATAATCACTGGCCAGGATTATTACGGTGGAGATTCCTATTGTGTAACATGGGTTGGGTTGTTGTTTGCTGTTTGTCCCTTGTTCTGGAAGAGGACCATGAAGTCAGGAAGGTGATGCCATGATTTGCAAGTGAATTAAATGAGGAGGTCTATGCAGTTCTCCAGCCTCACTCTCTCCTTTGGGGTCATCAGGGTCCAGTGGCAAGATATAGATCAAGATAACTAGAAATGGCCCAGGATGCAGTGGGAGACCTTGATCTTTCTTTTTAAGCCAAGAACTTTCTCCGGGCTCAGTTTGACTGAGACAACGTCCATTAAGTGATTAAGGATAGGCAAGAAATGAGCCAAGGAATGATTTCTTTTAGCTAATTAAAAAAATTAATCTGGGAGGGGAAGCCCCTCAGGGTTTCTGGCCCAAACAGAAACAATTACTATTGACTTTCACTCTGAGCTATTAGGACCCAAACAGTGACCACTAAGTGGGGCATAGGTTGGGATCTATTGTTGGCCAATTAATGAGAGCCGGAATGAACTGGGTTTAAGGCATGGTCTTGAGAAGAGAACTATGATTTTTATATTATTAATATATACATATATAAAATCCTGTTAACAAGTCCAACATTCTGATTTTACAGAGGAAGAAACTGAGTTTTTGACAGATGAAGTGACTAGCCCATGAACAGATAGAAGGAGTGATCTGGGATTCAGGCCAAGGTGTTCTAACTCCAGCCTCACTCTTTGCTCATTCCAGTAGCACACCACAGCTGTCTTCCCAACCTTCCTGCCAGGTGAAAAGAAGGCCTGGGGGAAGGGGGATGGTGGTGAGAGGAGAGAGGAGAGTAGGAGGAAGAAGAAGAAAGCAATATTCAGCCCTTGAGAAGCTTTAGCCTTTCTATAGCTAGTTTCAAAGGCCTGGGGGTTTTTTGTTTGTTTGTTTTTAAACAAAGAATGCAAGTAGCCAGTTGGTCAGGGACAGAGGACAGGAACACGGATCCCACAACTAGGTTTGTCCCCTAAGCTCCACCCCCATTTCTAGTGCACCCTCAAACTTTGGGCAAGATTGGGGTGTGGCAGGCATCCCTCTAGCAAAACTGTCCCCCCAAATGATGCTAAAAACACAAAATGACCCTCTCACTTACCACATTGCTTTTTAAAAACACATAATTTATAAAAAATGAAATAGCCACACAGTTACTATGGGGCTAACCTCTGCTACCTTTTATTCAAACTTCAGATAGAGGCAGATTGAGTGAAGTGGGCAAAGCCATGGATCTGGGGCCAGCAAGCCCAGCTGCTCTATCCGTGCAGTTTCCAGCAAGTCACAACATCTCACTGGGACTTAACGTTCTATGAATGTGAGATTCTGAGCTCCATGGGATGTTAGAGGTTACCTAGTGAAACCTCTCATTATTATTAAAACAGCCTGTCACAATGGCAAGGAAGTTAGGAAGACCTGAGCTCAAATCTTGCCTTCCCTGCCAATAGGAGATAGTGGTGGGCCTCTTTGTTATTCACCATTGGGTTAGATTTTGCACCAAGACTGAGAGCCCACCTCCTAGTCAATGGGAGAAGGGACAGCCAGGGGGAGGGGGCTTGACTGCCTTAGGGTATAAATTCTTGTTCTGTCTTTTGTAACATCTTCTCTCCTTGATCCCTGCCAAGGAGAGGACTGCCTTCTTCCTGTGAGGGAAGAGAATAAAACTTCCTATTCCTTCTTCAAGATGCCTCTGACTTTTGATTTTCTTGGGTAGGGGATTTTTGGGGTCCTTGTACCCCGCACACTATTATCATATAGAAAAGAAGACTGAGGCTCATGGAGATCAGGAAGTCCCATGAACAGGAAGCATCAGAGACAAGGTATGAACCTGGGAAGTGACTAAACAACCCAAGGACACAGAATTTGATAAAGCTGTGATTCTGGCTAGTTTTCCTAATTCCAAATTCAATTTTCTTTTTGCTACACCACAGATACATCTTCTATCTGAATTCCAGGTAGAAGAAATGTCAAATGATTTACAAAATATCAAAAAAGTGAAGTGACTCGGCCAAAGTCAGTTGTTGCTGAGTCATTTTCAATCCTGTCTGACTCTTCATGACCCCATTTGGGGTTTTCTTGGCAATGATGCTTAAGTGGTTTTCCATTTCCTTCTCTAGGCCATTTCTACAGATAAGGAAACTGACGTAAACAGGGGTAAGTGACTTCCCCAGTGTCACACAGCAAGTGTCTATGGTCAGATTTGGATTCAGAAAGATGAGTCTTCCTGAACTGGAACTCCGTCCACTGTACTACCTGCCTGCCCCCAAATTGTTGTCATTCAATAGTAATTGACAGAGCTGTGAATCAAACCCAAGTCCCTTGAAACCAGATCCAGCTGGGTGAAAGAACTGGTGTAGAGTTGCTCTTATTGATCTGGAAGGTGCCTTCCAATTCTAATCTTCTAAAATTGACAAATGATTGAGTTTGTTTAAAAATAAAACAAAAAACCAAAAGCCCAATTGAACCGGTGAGTTTATAATGCCAGATGCAAATCATAGTGAAGTCACATCTGATTTCCCTTTAATTCTTTCAATTTCCCTTCGAGGACAATCATTTCCTTAAGCTCAAGACTCACACAATAGTTTGGGAAGGGATTCTCACCAGAGTTTATGTCTTTGATAGAAAAATATCTCTGCTTTGAAGTCAGGAACTGATGATATATGTATGGCAAAGTCCAGACACTGTCTTGCCCTGTTTTTTAATATGAAAACCACAAAGAGGAGTAAAATCAGACACACAGAATAGCCAAGACAACCTCAGCCTGCCTATTCTCCCCTTTCTCATTTAATCACACTTTCCCATTCGGTGGCCAGCTGGACAATTGGCCACCAGGATTTGGTAGAATAGAAGTCTCTGGTGCCAGGCGAATGTGGAACACAGAGACAGGGAAGAATAGCTTATGGTGTTGGAAGGGAGACCACACACCATTGAGAGCAACTTCCCTATCTACATAAAGGGAAACCTCATCAAATTGCAGAATTTCAGAGTCTGATCTAGTCTGATCCCTGTCTAAAAAAGAACCCCATTTATAACACTCACTCCACAGCAGGTCCTCCAGGCTTTGCTAACAGACCTCCAATGAAGGGGAGCCCATACCACTTGTGGAAATCCTCATTGTGGGGAAGTCTTTCCTGACGTCAGGCCTAAATTTATCTCTTTGCAACCGTTACTCCCTGCCTTGCTACAAGTTTTGCCCTTTGGTGCCAAAAGGAAGAAGCCAAATCCCTGTTGCAAATGACAACTCTTCACATTCTTAAAGACAGAAATCATATATCCTGAAGTTTACTTTTCTCTAGGCTAAACAATCTTCATATGGTGTGAGCCCATGCCCATTCACTATCTTAGCTGTTCTACTTGGATGCTTTCCAGCTTGTCAATGTTCTTCCAAAATATAATGCCTTGAGCTGAGTACAGAGGAACGACTGACCTTATTCCTAGCTGTGTTCCTTAATGCCCCCCTAAGACTGCGTGAGATGTCTTGGCTGTCAAAGCACATTGGTCACTCAGTTTCAGGTTGCAGACCATCAAAATCTCAAGATCTTTTCAGTCGTGACATATGTCAAATGTTCATATCTAGCTTCCTTCTGAACATCTGTAAAGGTGGGAGACTCAGTACCTCCTAAGGAAACCCATTCCAGCTTTGCTGGCAAGGGAGTTTTTCCTTCTGTCAAGCTGACATCTGCCTGCCCTGTAACACCCCCTATAACTTGCTTTTTGAGGTCAAGCAAATCTAGTTTAGGGCATATTCACATTTGTCCAATTAATAATAATCTTTGTAGATTTTTATTTTCACAAAGCAATTTCCCATCCATTATTCCATCTTATTTTCATAATGGCTTCATGGGGGCACAAAGGGCAGGGAAAATTTTTTCCCATTTTACAGAGTAGAAAACTGATGTTTGGCAAATGATTTGACTTACTCAAGGTGGTGCAGCAAGTTAGTGACAGAGCTGAGTTAATTTCCTCTCTCTCTCTCTCTCTCTCTCTCTC
>JAQQSW010015743.1:0-11821 GCA_028646575.1 Pseudocheirus occidentalis | reverse complement strand
GTCCACTGTGAAGATGTCCTGTATAGTCACACATCCATAGCCTGTATTGAACTGAGTGTCCTTCCAGTGGGGGTGGGTGACAGGGGAGGAATCGAAAGAATCTAGAATCTAAAGTTCTGCAATACCTGCAACTGGGAATTAAGATATACAGGGGCTGGGATAGGGAGACCCTCCCTGCCCTACCAGAAAATAAGAGAGCAGAGCAGGGGAGGGGCTTCACAGTGGGATTGCTGTTTTGGGACTGGGGCAGGGGCAAGACAGGGAGACAATGTGTAATTCAAAAATGTAATGAAAATGAATAATGTAAACAAGAAAACAAATAAAAACTAAATTTTAAAAAATGCCATGCAACTCCTAAGTACTTGTAGACTTTGAAATACCTTTTTGGTTTGCTCTAAGGCCCAGTGGTGGAGAACCTGAAGCCTTGAGGCCACATATGGCCCTCTGGGTTCCCAAGTGCAGCTCTTTGATTGAATCCAAACTTCACAGAACAAATCTCCTTAATAAAAGGATTTGTTCTGTAAAACTTGGACTCAAATCAAACGGTTACACCCAAAGACTTAGAAGACTACATGTGGCCTGGAGGCCACAGGTTCCCCACCCCTACTAGGCCTTCCAAACTCAATCATATAGTTAATGACAAATAAGCCTTGCTAGTTCCATACACCATCAAATAGTTAATGATCTCTAAGCTTTGATACTTCAGTAAACTTTGATACTTAGACGTCTCAGAGCTTAGAGATCATTAACTACTTGAGTGAGATTAGGAGACAGAGAATAAAGCTATAATAGTTAAAAGTCACTGCCACCTGCAGATCAATAGGACATGAAGATAAAGTATTTTTGAAATTACAATGTAAGCCAATAGGGAAATGTGGTTTAAAGCCATGCAATTTTTTTTCAAGTTATCAGTCAAACTTGTTTTTTTTTTAAAAAGAAAGAAGTTAGTCTTGAAATCTTGATGCCTTTGTAGAGCTCATCTCTGGTTAAAACACTTCAGTGGCTCAGTATTACTCCCCAGTAATGTTTGAACTCCTTTGTCAGGCATTTACAATCCTTATTTTAGTACCAGTCTGCTTTCCTAGCCTTATCTCATATCATCCCCTTCCATCAATAAACATTATGCTCCAGTCTAAGTGGATTATTTTCTGCCCTCTACCTTCCATTTTACATTTTACTACTTGTGTGTCATTGTTCATGCCTCCTCCCCTACAATACCTCAACCTTTTTCTAACCCAATTATTTCCAAAGCTTTAAAATTCACTTCAAATTTTACCTTTCCAATGGAGCCTTTCCATGATTCTCCATCAAATAACCCCCTTTTTCTTTGATCTTCTTATGACACTTTACTTGAACATCTAGATATATTTAACAACAGAACAAAATAGTTCAGATTTAAAAAAAAATCTTGGGAAATAAGTAGATTTTCCAAATATTTTTATGTATCTTATATCAAAATGTCAGAAATCTTGACTTACAATATACATCAGAAGTCATCTAGCTGGACTTAGTAAATGTTAGTCAAAGTTAACCCTCCAATATTACAGCCAAGAAAATTTTTTTCATTTGTTCCATCTTTTAAATTTACTTGTCCTTTTCAGAAATCTCTGCCTAGTAATATTTGTGCAATTTCTTACAGCATTCTTGTACAGACGATTTTTGTTGTTTCAGTTCTTCAGTTGTATCTGACCCTTTGTGACCCCATGTCCTCCACTAAATCTCAAAATCTATCCAAGTTCATGGTTGTTGTTTCCATGATTCTATCCATTCACCTCATCCTCTTCCATCCCCTTTTCCTTTTATTAACATCTTACTCAGCCACGAAAATTGATTCCAATGCTTTGTCGGATATTCAGCTAACCTCAGTTCAGTTTCACACAGTTAATAGTACCTGGATATATAGTACTTTAACTAGTCATTTAGATTCCATTCTCTTTAACTTATGTCCAGTTACATTAATTCTGCCATTAGTCTACCAAAATTTTGTCAGATATTTGGTGCATTGCTGAAATAGAAGTATATCATACACACACACACATATGTATGTATGTATTAGAAAAAAATTATAGATCAGACTCTAGTACCAGGAAAATAGTAAGGAATCCACAAATATGACATATGCTTTCCCAAAGCTAATAAAGGAATTTTTGTTTGCTAGAAAGCAGAGAGAAGAGAGAGACAGAGAGAGAGACAGAGAAAGAGAAAGAGGGAGAGAGAGAGATTAAAATATTTTATTGTAGGTGTTACATGAATTCTATCAAAAACTTTTTCATAGAGTAGATGTTTTCCATAGGTCACTCAGCAGGATTTGGGACAACCATTGTCAATATTGGGTGGTGTGTGTGTGTGTGTTTGTGTTTGTGTGTGTGTGTTGGTTGAAGGATTACTATCATAGAATGAGATAGCAACACAACATTTGAAATGTGCAATTTTTCTAAATAAGTTTCTGTTAATGGAGGAACAGCCATGACATTCAATAATCTATTTTGTAACTAAGCAATAAATATTTTATAAGAAATATTTCAGATAGTATATTTTATAAAATATTTAAGGTGCCCTTTCTTCATATATCCTTCTTTTTCATAATATCATATTTTAATATCCAAATAAAATCCAAATCTATTATCCCTTTTACAATCTGGGTAATCTCAAATATCAAACATATTGCTATATTAATACATCACTTTTTAATACACAGACCAATTATCCTTTTATGAATGATAGATCATTCTCCAATAGATAAGTGTCAAAAGATATGAGAAAAAATTGTAAAAAGAATTGCAAATTATTAACAGCTATATGAAGGACTGATACAAATCACTAATCATAAGAGAAGTTCGTATCAATTTTGAGGATTTACCTCATACCCAGAAAATTGCCAATGATGACAAAAGGTGGACAAAGTCAACTCTGGAGAGGTTGTGGGAAGAGAGGCACACTAATGTTTTGGTGACTCTGTGAATTGATACAGCCATTCTGGAAAGTAATTTGGACTTACTCAAAAAAAAAGTGAAACATTCATATGCTTTGACCCAGAGATATAATTACTACATACATATGCCCAAAAAGGTCATTGACAAAAACAAAGGCCCCTCATGTTCCCCAACATTAATAGTTACACTTGTCCTAGAAGAAAAGAACTAGAAACAAAACAGATGCCATTTAGTGAAGCAAAGACTAAAGAAATCTTGAGCCATGAATATAATTAAATGTTACTGTGCTTTAAATAACAGCAAACTTAATGAATACAGAAAAAACATGAAAATCTTACATTAACTGATGCACCATGAAGTATGCAGAGTCAGGAAAAATAATATGTTCAATGATTACAATAATGAAAATAGAAAGAACAATGACAAAACAACCAGAACTGAATATTATGAATTATAATGACCAAGATTGACTCCAAAGAAGAGATATGAAAAGACACCCCACCACCACCACCACCACACACACATACACCTTTTGAGAGAGACTTGGAGGAAACATTGAGCCCAGATTTAGGCTATTACATATAACACCAGATTTCTTTCTTCACGTGGGTTGATTTTTCTGTTTGTTTAATTCTTTTATTTTACTCTTCCTCTTAAAAAATGTTCTTTTTACATGGGACAGCCCTCTTAAAATGTTCTTACTCTAAGGAAAAAGATCAGGGAAGCAGATTTAGGCAATGTAGAAAGAAAAAAATGAATAAAATCTATTTTCCAAAAAAGAATGATAAAACAGTTCATTTGGAAACTTTAGAACATAACAATGAATTCATTAGAGTTTTAAAACCATAGAACTCTACGAATCTATGAGGGAAATCTGCTTTTCTTGCATTAACTTGGCTACAATGTGATTTATGTGGGCTTCCAAGTGTTCCAAGACAATGATATAAAGGCTCTAATAGAGACACACAACATAGTTCCAGATTAAGCATTGAAAAAAAAAATGCCAAGACTTGTGATGACGTAGATAAATAAAATCTCCTAATACTTAAATCTCTTGCCATTCAGAATATCAGAATGCTTTAACCTTAACTGATAGCTTGTGTTAAGTCACAGTAAGAAAACTAGGTTGTTTAATGCTAGGAGTGCCTGTCTCCATCTAGTGTTCAATGTACTACAATAACAATCATTCTGTATTAAAACTCTTCCATATTTCTCGATACTAGGGAGAATATGACAGTGATGTCCGTTCATCTCTTTCTAATCTAAAGAGTAAAAGACAGATTTTCATTCTTTGTTAGCCACAAATACAGACAACATTAGATTTCTTGTAATTATTGAGCTAGGGTAAAGCTTCACTTAGTCAAACAGTGAAAGCTTAGTGAAGCCATCTTCCAGTTCCCAAGAAACTTATAGAAATGCAGCAAATATAGAAAAGTTCTCAGACTGATAGGAGTCTATCCTATTTTCAAAGCTTATCTATGTAAAAAGATTTCATGGCAGCCCCTGGCAATTATAGCAGAGAATAGGGTTGGGGAGCTGAGGCAACTAGACCAGCCTAGGCTGGTATCCAATTCAGTTTCCCATCCATTTCAGACCCCTCCCTCCTGCCCCAAGCCTTTCCTTATCTTAAACATGTAGCTCTTGCTAAAAGACTTCCCATATCTGTCTTGTTTCAATAACCAGGGGCTGGCAATCTTGTGAGATTTCATCTCACCCACTAACTTTATTATAAAACCTAGATCCTGAGTAAGATGTAAACTCCTTTCTCAATGACTTAACAATAGTTGATTGAGAGCAAGGAAAATGAAGTTCTAATCAAGGTTTTATGGAGATGCTAGGTACTTTACAAAGCAGAAAAGACATTGATCCACCAATAGAAAGACCACTAATAAAAAATACAGGGTATGTCAGATAAAAATCCATTTTTAACATAAAATATAAAACCAGTAGAGGGCTTCTAAGTGTAAGAAGAATTGTCCTCCTAGAAGTTCTGATAATACAATCAGAACTTTTCGTCTTAAATTTTACCACGTAGCTAACATTGGCACTAAAAGCAATGGCTACCCAAAAGGCAGAAAACTTGTAGTGAGGAGAGGGCTATTTCAAAATTCAGAATATTGGGAATGAAGGCAACATTAGCCTTAGTTTTCATTAACTCTGGCAAATAGGTAATTTCATATGAAATACTCCAAACTGGGTTTTTCTTTGACACAAATAATCAAGATGCTTGGAATTTTTCTTCCCTGTGATCCCTCATTCAGCTCAGGTCCTCGGCCATTTTTCCTTTTGCTTCTCTTCTCAATGTGAATAGCATGGAGAGTAGTTAGTTTAGGTAAATGGAGTAGGTTAGATATGCTCTCTCAGAGCCAATAAAGGAACTTTATACTAGACAGAGGAAATACAGAGAGTGACGTGGTCCAGTTTTTTGGCATAAGTGTTACATGAACCCCATGCAAAACGTTTTCATAAAGTAGATGTTTTACATAGATTCACTTGACCTGTCTCAGCAGCATTTTAGACAATCAATGTCAAGTCAACAACCAAGTAAATTTCCATGAGATCAGGTTGCTATCTTGCGTTTGAGAGGTCATCAGACAAGGCACCAATTGTCCGTTCCCTACCTTTTTTTTCCTACTTTTGAAAAGTACAATTATAGGCCATCTTAGAGGGAATGTGTCTATCTTCTAGGAATTTTCACAAGAACAGAAAGTTTCATAAACAGACTTGCATTGCAGGCAAGAATGATTTATGTTGGATGAGAAGTAAAAGATTTTCAAATATTACATAGTTTATTACACATAAAATGACCTGATCAAAGATTTAGAGCTTTTTTTACTTGTTTATGATATAGGATTATTAGAATAAGCACTTTCTTCTTTTCGTCATTACTCTGCTACATACTATTCCTTTACTGATCTATGTTTCTAGTTCTTGATCAAAGCATGTATATAGTAGGAGTATATATAGTAGTTATATAGGAGTATATATAGTAGTTCTCTGCAGACTTCCTTTTTCTAATCTAGCTTCTATTTGAGAAAAACTATTGCTGTGAAGTAGTGACTAGAAAGATCAAGGATCCCAGGATAAGAAGAGGTTGACCACATTTGTGTGACTTTTGGAATCTGTTCTTCCTAAGGTAAGTCTAGAGCAGGGGAAGAAATATTCAACGTTGGATCATGCTATCTTGCAAATAGTATTTCTTCAAGGAAGGAGGCATTAAAATATATGCCCAGGAAAGAATTAAAGAGTTGTGGCCCAAGGCAAGCCTAATCACTCATGCTAAGGGATTTCTGATTCACTTGGCTGATTATGCTTGGGCACAGCTGCTGGGACCATCGCCCATTTTGAAGTCAACCCCAGAGCCAAGTGGAAAACTGGCATCAACAACTTCAGATCATGCTTATGGTAGGAGTTGATAATGCCAAATACCCAGTTTTTAATTCAAGACAGTCAAAAGATGATTTTCATTTTCTCAGTGCCAACCAAATATATACTTTAAGAAATTAACTACTTGATACTTATTCAGTGCCACACCAATCCAGCAACCAAAGATTATTTTATAGAAGTAGAAAAAATAATAACAAAATTTATCTGGAAGAACAAAAGGTCCAGAATATCAAGGAAGTTATTGAAAAGAAATGCAAGGGAAGGTGGCCTAGCCATTCCAGATATAAAATTGTATTATAAAGCAGTAATCATCAAAACCATATGGTTCTGGCTAAGAAATGGAGTGGCAGATCAGTAGAATAGGTTAGGTACGCAAGACACAGTAGTCAATGACTAATCCACTGTTTCATAAACCCAAAGACTCCAGCTTCTGGGATAAAAACTCCCTATTTGACAAAAACTGCTAGGAAAACTGAAAAACAGTATGGCAGAAACTAGGCATAGTCCAACATTTCACACCACATATCAAGATAAGTTCAAAATGAGTACATGATTTAGATATAAAGGGTGAAACTATAAACAAATTAGGAAATGAAGGAATAGTTTATCTGTCAAATCTGTGGAGAAGGGAGGAATTTCTGACCAAATAAGAGAGAGAATATTATGATTGCAAAATGGATAATTTTGATTACATTAAATTAAAAAGGGTTTGCACAAACAAACCAAATGCAACCAAGATTAGAAGGGAAAAAAAGTTGGGGAATAATTTTTATAGCCAGTGTCTCTGATAGGTCTCATTTATAAAATATATACAAAACAACATCAAATCTATAGAATACAAGTCATTCGCCAACTGATAAATGGTCAAATGCTATGAATAGAGAGTTTTGGGTTAAAGAAATTAAAGCTATCTATAGTCATTTGAAAAAATGTTCTAAATCACTATTCATTAGAGAAATGCAAATTAAAACAATTCTGAGGTACCATCTTGCACCTATCAGATAGGCTAACATGACAAAACAGGAAAACGATAAATGTTGAAGAAAATGTGGGAAAATTGGAACACTAATCATTGGTGGTGGAGTTGTGAACTGAAACAACCATTCTGGAGAACAATTTGGAACTATGCCCAAAGGGCTATAAGACTGAATTCCCTTTGATCCAGCAATACCACTATTGGGTCTGTATCCCAAAAAGATCATAAAAAAGGGAAAAGGACCTATGTGTACAAAAATATTTGAAACAACTCTTTGTAGTGGCAAAGAATTGAAAATTGAGGGGATGCCCATCAATTGGGGAGTGACTGAGAAGTTGTGATATATGAATGTAATGGAATACTTACTATTCTTCCATAAGAAAGAGTGAACAGGCAGACTTCAGGAAAACCTGGAGAGACTTGCATGAAGTGATGCTGAGTGAAGTGAGCAAAACCACGAGAACACTGTACACAGTAATACCAACATTGTGTGATGATCAACTTTGTTAGATTTAGCTCGCCTCAGCCAAGACAATTCCAAAAGACTCATGATGAAAAATGGTATCCGCATACTATTTTCCCTTTCTTTTGTTGTTTTTTCTTTCTCCTGGTTTTTCCTTTTTGTTCAGATTCTTCTTTCACAACACGACTAATGTGAAAATATAGTTAATATGATCATACATGCATACCCTATATCCGATTGCATGCCATGTTGAGGAGAGGGGAGGGAAGGAAGGTAGGAAAATTTACAACTCAAAATCTTACAAAAGTGAGTGTTGAGGACTAAAAATTAATTAAATAATTAAAAAGAAATTTAGTACTTGACATCACTGGTTGTGCTACATTATGCTAAGAACTCAAGTTGTTATTAAAATGGCACATTCTCTTTAGGATCTGATTTCTAGGTGAACTTTAAAAACCATTAACAAATATGGGGCACATCTTAGAAAAGTGTGATTGTAATCATCCTCTGAACACACTGAAGTCTCATACTCACTTATAGTCATGTCATTATAGGTCTAGAGATATAAGGGACCACAGAGTATCATCTGGCCTAACTTCTCCATTTTACAGATAAGGACATTGGAGCACAAAAAAACTGTGACGTGCTCAAGGCCCCACCAGCAGAGCCAATATATGAACCCAGGTCCTCTCTCTTCAATTCATTGCTTTTCCCACTGCCCTACATGGAGTACAGAGAGAAAGAAGAGATGGGGGAGTAGACCCAAGTTGATTTTCTTATTGCCAGCAACCTGAATTTTGACTAGTGATACTCTCTCTTAGCCTAGAATAACATCTTTGGCTTAGGTCAAGGACTGAACTTTGCAAGTACTGGATTGCTGCTATTCTCAATGACCTTTTTTTGATGAATAATATATACACTTGAGTCTGTGAAGGCTCAAGATCAGTAATACCCACCAGTCTATTTATATTCCCATTCCTATAAATAGGACCTCTGTCAATGGCCCAATCCTAGCAAAAACAAGTTCATTCTGTGACAGTAAAACTGTCAGGAACATGTTTAAACTGAAATATACAACTAGGAAAATTTTACAAGATGCAGATGTCATGGAGGGCAATGACTTCAAGTCAAGTAGCCAAAAGGTTTTTTACATGGCAGCTGGCAAAAATATAATTGGAAGTTGAAAAGATCCAGAGAAATGAAAATAAACATGGTGACCCACATTACTATGTCAGGTGGGAGGGAGGAAGGGCTTCTCACCTTCTGGGACCGGACATGATTCCTCTCCATGGCATCAGAGCCTATTTGAAAACTGACAAAATCTTTAAGGTATCCCCAGTCCTTGTTGGTAACATAAGCTTTGTTACTATTGTTCCAGATCTGAGCACATAACCAGTCACCTCCAAGACCTACCTCAGTGCTGCTCCATCAGAGAGGTGCCCAGAGATAAATGCCCTTGACTGTTTTCTCTCGAGCAGCCTCCACATATCACTTCCTTTGTGTCAGTTTTTGGGGAATGAGATTCCAATTTGCTGTCAACGCATTCAGCCCTCAATGCTTCCTACTACATATTGCATTTAGCAAGAATTTCCTTTCTAAGGGAGATGCAAGATGGAATACAAGAGCACTGTGATTTAATATGCTTTCTTGTCAGTCGCACCTCAAGATATAACATAGTGTGCTATGGTTTTATGTCACAAATTATTTTCCTGTTTACATTTAAACACATATCTCAATGAACATCAGGTTTAGGCGCCAAGGCTACTATAGAGAAAGTTGAGTTTCTTATCTCAATTTTCCCCAGGGAAAGTAACAGTTGAAAAGTTGAAGATAATTTTTTTGTGAAAGTCCAGATGTGAGTCCAGGAGGACATACCTGACTTTGGTACTCCCTTCTGTGGCAAGATCTTTCCTCTTGTAACAACACTTATTTTTCTAGAAAAAAAATCATAAAATGTTAGAGAAAAAAATTTTAAATAGTCTTTTGTCCTACCTTGACCCATATTTACAGATGAGGAAACTGAGACTTAGAGTGCTTAGGCAACTTTCTCAAGTTCACGTAGAGTATGTAGCAGGATTCAAAACCAGGTCCATTAATGAACACTTGATGCTTGTTCTACTACTTCATGTTATCAGCCACCATCACCTACCCTCCTACCTGTTGCTGTTGTTGCTGTTCAGCTGTCTTTCTTTGCGGCCTTATTTGGGGTTTTCTTGGCAAAGATACTGGAGTGGTTTGCCATTTCCTTCTCTGACTCATTTACCGCATGAGGAACTATTGTTCTAATTGGTCAGTCATTCTTATTTCCCGTTATATCTCAGCAGACTTCAGTCATGTTTCACTTCATTACAATGAAAATTAAACTAATATCCTGTTTTGGTAACATTATTAGACTGATGGATTAGGAGAAAGCTGCAGAAAAGTGTATCTAGATTTGCTGTTTAGTCTTTATGACCCCATTTGGCATTTTCTTGGCAAAGACGCTGGAGAGGTTGGCAGTGATCTTCTCTAGCTCACTTTACAGATGAGGAAACTGAGACAAACAGGGTTAAGTGACTTACGCAGGTTTACATGGTTAGGAGGTGTCTGAAGTTGGATTTAAACTTAGGTCTTAGGCCTTAAACTTAAACGTAGGCCACTTGGCTGCCCCTACCTGAATTTCCACAAGTTCTTTTTGAGACTCTCATCATGTTCTCATAAAAAAAAATGGAGAAATGTAAATTGGATGGCCATAGTTGGATGGATTTTTGAAAAAAAAGCACCCAAAGTCAGTTGAAGTACTTGATTCAGCAGTACATATGTGAAAAATAGTTGAATTATGTTTGCTGTTAATATGGAGGGGAGTCTCTAATGACGCCTCAGGGCTTTATCTTGATACTGTATTTTTTTACATATTTTAATTTATTTCAATAAATATTTCCCAATTACATGTAAAAAATTTTAAACAATAATTTAAAACATTTTTAAGTTCAAATTTCTCTCCCTCCTTTCTGAGATTCCCCCTTTCTTGAGAAAGCTAGCAATTTGATGTTGATTATACATGTTCAGTAATGTAAAATGTAATTTACATATTAGCCAAGGAAACATACACAAATAGAATAAGAAAAATAAAGGCTTTTTAAAAAGCTTCGATCTGTATTCAGAGTTCATCAGTTCTCAGGGTGGCTAGGTGGTGCAGTGAATAGAGCACTGGCCCTGGAGTCAGGAGGACCTGAGTTCAAATGTGACCTCAGAGACTTAACACGAAACCCAGCCTTGTGACCTTGGGCAAGTCACTTAACCTCAATTGCCCTGAGGAAAAAAAAAGAGTTAATCACCTCTGAGTTCATCACCTTTCTGGAGTTGGAAAGTGTTTTTCATCATATGCTATTTGAAATTGTTTTGTATTATTGTCTTTTTTAAAATTTTAATTTATTTTCTTGATTACATCATTCAATTCCACAAGGTTTTGAGTTACAAATTTTCTCCCCTTCTTTTCCCTACCCCCAAGCCCAAAACAGTGATCCCACTGTAAAGCCCCTCCCACAATCTGCTCTCTTTTATGTCCTCCTCCAACACCCCTCTAGCTTTCTAGTAGGGCAAGGAGGGTCTCCCTATACCAGTCCCTGTATGTCTTATTTCCCAGTTGCATGTGGTTAATAATACTAATCATATATATGTGTTTGTTTGTTTGTTTGTTTGTTTTAACATTTGATTGTATAGCTTTAAATTGTAGGTTCTTGAGGTTCCTCCCTTGTCACCCACTCCCACTGGAAGGAGCAGCAATTCAATACAGGCTGTACATGTGTAATTACGCAGGACATCTCCATGGTGGGCATATTGTGAGAGGCTGATTGTATGAACCTCCTTCCTATCCTGCACCCCCCCACCCTTGTTTTGTTCTCTACCCTGTCTCTGTCCCTTTACTGAGATGTGTGCTTCCCCCAACCCTCCCCCCACCCCACCCTTCCCTCCATGATCCCCCCTCCCATCCCCATACCCCCTACTCTCCTGTGTGGCAAGATACCCAGTTTAGAGTTTATGTCATTCCTTTCCTAAACCAAATTTAATGAAAGTAAATGA
>JAQQSW010015742.1:0-11821 GCA_028646575.1 Pseudocheirus occidentalis | reverse complement strand
GACCAGAAAAAGAACTTGGAAAGCATCCTTCAAGAAATCCTCAAAGAAAGTTGCCCTGACATTTTAGAATCAGAGGGCAAAATAGAACTTGAAAGAATTCACCAATCACCTCTTCAAAAAGATCCCCAAAAGAAAACTCCTAGAAATGTTATTGCCAGGTTCCAGAATACCCAGTTAAAGAGAAAAAAAGAAATATTATTTCATTTGCCCCTCACTATAGTCCTATCATGTAAGCTTAATTATTATCCATGTTTTACAGTTAAGGAACCTTAGGGAGATAAAGATTAAGTGGTCTGCCAAGGGTTACAAATCAATGTCTGAGGCCAGATTAGAACACAATTAGTTATTCACTTCTGGCTCAGAGCACTATCCACTGCAGCCCCTAGTTATTTGACCCCAAACCTAGGAGCACTAGGTAAAAATTGCAAAAAGCCAAATTTAGATTTGATATCAGGAAATTTTCATATCAATTGGAACTATTCAAAAGTATGATTCATAGTGTACATAAACTTTTTAATGGTTGGCATGATTGGAGTCAGAGGACCTGGATTCCAATCCTGCCTTTGATTATTATTACCTATGTCACTTTCAATAACCCAGTTAATCTTTTTGCACCTGAGTTTTCTCAGTTGAAAAACTAAGGGGTTGGTCTTGATGGTCTTTATACTCCTTATATATTGGTTCATATGGTAGTGAGTTTACCATCATTAGAGAAATTTAAATAAAGGCTAGATGATGACTTGTAGATTATGTAGTAGAGATTATTTTGAGGGGCAGTATCAGTTGGTTTAGATAACCCACTGAGGTCCTTTTCAACAACAAAATTTTCTGATCTTCTTTAAAACAAGAAACATCAGATAGAAATGTTGTTGTTCAGTGGTATCTGGCTGTACAGGACCTCATGACATTGTCCATTGGGTTTTCTTCACAAATATATTGAAGTGATTTGCCATTTTCGTCTCCAGTATGTCTCCATTTTACATATGAGAAACTAAGACAAATAGGATTTAAGTGATTTGCTCACAGTCACATAGCTAGTAAATGTCTAAGGCTGGATTTGAAGTCAGATCTTCCGGATCCCAGTCCCAGTGCTTTATGCACTGTGCTACTTAGATGTTTCCAGATGGAAGTCACAAGGAAGTACATTTGGGCTCAATATAATAAAAGAATTTCCCATGCCCAAAGTCAAGGGATTCTGATGAAGTCATAGAGTCATATATTTAGAGCTGAAAGGAACCTTGGAGACTAGTTCATTGTATAGATGAGGTATATGAAACTAAGAAAGGTAAAGGGATTTGCCCAAAGTCACATAGGTGTTTAGTGGCAGAGTTAAGCTTTAAACACATGCCCTCCAACTCCAAATGCATGAAAACCACTAATCCTATTTCCAACTCGGCCTTCATAACCTATTTTCAGGAATATATTTCTTGTTGACAAAAGCCCATGCATCCTTCCCACCTACAAACCAACCACCACTTTCAGGAGATACAAGACAGTCTCTTGAAGCCGCAAGGCACTTTGAGTGAGAGGTAGGAAGCTACATGCGCTGAGCATCTTCCCCACCATCATCTATCACATCCTTGTAGAGATTGCCTAGGATCCTGAACTCAAGAGCCTTGGGAATAACTATGCTTCCAACCTAGAGCCAAATGTTTTAACATCAGAAAGAGATATGATTTTGGCAGTGAAAATGACATGAAAACATGAAGCATTACCATCTGTCTTGTTGCTGTACCCGAAGGGCCATGGGACATTTCCATATAACCTGGAACTAAAACCTTCTGTATGTGTTCACTTTTCCATTAGAATGTGAGCTTCTTGAGAGCAGAGAATATCTTAATTTTCTTTGGTATCTGCAACACTTACTACAGTACTTTGCACATAAAAAGTTCTTAAAATATGATTCATTCTCTCATCTCTTTTTCAATTGAACCATACTTATAATTGTCAATTAAGGATCAAATGGTTGTTCTTTGAAAATAAAATGTGTCTTTGAATTGGGCGATTGATTAGACTAGTTGATACCTCACAGTTGACTTCCAAATAAAATTTCTGTTAATTCCCAAATAGTTACCTATAACCCTATGTTTTACCCTGCCAACCCCAGAGTGAAGGTTAAGCTCAAAACTTGTGAATATGTAAGTTTTCACCTCTATGTTATTTGATTTTAAACATTGGTATAGAGAACAGAAAAGTTTTTCCATATTCTATGTCTATGGTAAGGTGGGTTGTAAGTCACTTCAACTAAAGGTGAGTAATAATGGAATTAGATTGAAAATTGATGGTGACTAGAATAAAGATTCATATCACTCTACTAATTATTCCTTGTCTCTGGACTCTTTACAGTACAAGTTATTAACTGTGTGTGTGAATGTGTGTGTGGGGGGGTATATGTTGACATTCTAGTGAAACCTTGGAACTCTACTCTGAAACATACATAAAATACATGGGATTGCAAAGGAAACCAATTATGTCTAAACTGTTATGTAATATCATGTTTTTCAAAGTTTATAGCCCCCCCAGGTAAGAATCCCAACTTAATAGATTTTACATAAGTGAATGGTTGCATCAGAGTATTGGTACATAGAGATTGGAGAAGAAAAGGAAGGCATTGCTATTGTAAGATGACAAGTAAGAGAGGGGGATCCAGCACTTTCCCAAAGCATGTTTAAAGTAGTTAAGCAATCTTGATCTTCAGAGGAGAGAATGAAATGTAAAGATTGAATATGCTGGGCATTAGGAATCAGTGGCTAGTTTTTCTCCTCATATATTTTCCAAGACTTCCCTTCTGGAAGCTGAGTTCAAACAATAAGGTTATCTGCAGCTTAACGTTCAACCTCTCCTTTGCTCAAACATTAGCTGTTTTGTCAAATTAATATAGTCATTTTCATGACCCATCTAGACAATCCCATTTGAAAAAGACATATGCTTAAACATTTTATTTATTATTTTTGGCAGTAAGATCTGCAGCCAAATGTCTACTGTCTTTTTTTTCTTCTTTTTTTTGCTGCATTTATAGTATGACAGAAAGGACAATGAGGCCACTGGGCAGGTTCCCACATTCTGAGAATCTGTTATGTTCACAGCTTGTCTACTGCCATTTTGGAGAAAAGAAAGGGAATCATGACAATAGCTACGGAAGCATATGTGAAGCTTCTGTGTTGCCAGCCTCGAAAAAGTTTCTTCACTCCCTCTCTATTAGTATAAGGACTAATTCTGAGAAAGCAAAGTTCACTATGTTGGTAGGAAGTCTTGTTTTTTAGTAGGATAATGCTCATAATTCAGAAACAAAGGACATGAGAAAGTTTTCTTTAAAAAATTATCCGTGCTATTTACTACTAATTAAGTGAAACAGGTGTCAGATAGATGCAGAATGTAAAGATAAACACTGATTATCATCTAAATTCCCTGGAGAAGAAAAGGCAAATCTCCGTTATTGGTGCTAATGGGATACAAGGATATCACAGATAGATAACTGCCAACATACATTTCTTTTACTAACTTTGACTTTCTAACACACCAAAGCTTTTTATGTAAGCAGTTAACTAATAACTAATGACTGCATTTCATCCCTTCCCATTTCATCTGACTCTTCCTTTACTGTCTAATAAAGTGCTAATGAGCAGAAAAATAGCTAAAGTTTCAGTATTAGAGGAGAAAAGAAATAGGAAGACTGGACAGTTTTCCTACTGAATAATCAGCACCATTAAAGTTACAAGTAGTAGAAACAATAGGAGGTGATTTTTTTTTAAGTTTAGTGGAAATAAAGTATAGTAATTCCATTAATATCTATCAAACATATGTTAGTGTCTGTTATATGAAAAGCTTGGGAGCTGACAGAGAAAAGATGAATGCAATCTAAGACCTCCTTTCAAGAAATCTGAAACAAAAATTTGCATTTTGATAACATAATTTCCAAAGAGTTTTTGTATATGTTGTATCTCATCATGTCAATTACCTAACAAACTAAATAATTAACAATTTATCTCCTCCATTTTGTAAATTAGGAAAGAAGTCTCAGAGAAGTTAAATGATTTTCCCAAATTTACACAGCTAGCTTGTGGCAGAGCTGACTCGAACTGCTGACTCCTAATCAAACTTTTTTTTTCCTGATATGTAATACACTGTCTCTTTAGTATCTAGGTGATCAACCATTTTTTCTGGGAACATAAAGCAACATCTATACCAATGCAAAATAAGCATTTGTCACATTCAAACATTATTAGAGCTACCTTGCAGATTCTGTTACTACCTTCTTGTACTTCTTAGAGAAGTATATTGAAAAGATGGATATTCTAAAGTTTTATGTATTTGGTCTATCTTCTTTTTATTAGTTGTGACCAAAGTCTGTTGCTTTCTGAGAAACTGATTGTCTTCCAACATAATGAGGTTACAAGAACATTAGAAAAGGCAGTCTTACAAAACATTAGAAAAGGTCATCATCCTATCAAACAATTGTAGGGGGGATTCAGGGACTGTCATGCCATTCTTTCTAAAATATTAACATCTAAAATTCTACTACTGTGAACTAAGTCCTTTGGCTGAAATTTTCATCCAGTACTACAGTACAAATACTCAAGAAGAATAACACTTCAAGTCATTTGTATCTCAGTGTGAATGAACTCATTGAATCTTTTCCTAAGTGTAGCTCTTTATTCAGGGTGGGTATAAAAGAGAGATTTGTTCATAAGACAAGACCTGAATACTCTTCTAGATCCCACTGTTTGCAAGACCTTAAGGGAATTGCACTAAAAATAGTATTTTTGACTCCATATAATACTTCTAAGACCAAATAGACCTGAGCCAAGTCACCATCAGATAATGGGAATGCATCAAAAGCAACAAAACTGCAAGATGTTTCAAAAAGAGTATAGATTTAGGCAAAGTATTTTGCATCAGAAGATGTAGAACCACAGAAAAAGACAAAGAAAACTGAACATTCTTCAGTAATTTTCAATTTTCTTTCAAAGAGAACAACAAAGTAAACTTCATAAAAGTAGACTCCCACAATCCTAAAAGAACCAGAAAATGAATGGAAAACTTATAGAAAACAATGAATTTGTTTTAAAATATTAAATATCTGACTTTAAAACACCCACGATAAATATTTAATGCCACTAACAATAACAGTTGTGCAGCTTTTTTGTCTTGCTTTGTTTACATGATTCTGTTATTTCACCATTACTGTGACAAACAAGAAACACAAAAGGATAAATGAGCATCACTCTAGAGGAGTTCATTGGGAGTTCACTAGGAGATGCAGCATCTTTCCAGAGATGCAGCATGGGCATTAGAAGCCACTGGGAAATGTCGACTACCTAGGCTAGTTATGAACAAGTTTAGAACAATTTGATGTTTTCTATTTCATGTCCAGCCCCTAGCCATACTATTTGTGCAGGCCTGTGATTGGATTACAGAAAGGTTACACTTTAACCTACATTTAATCTAAACTAAACAGGTATCTGAAAGCCATGTTCTGAAATTGAATTTTTCAGTCTTGAGAGATCCAGGTGAAGGGTGGGGTCCCTCTTTGGTATATTAAATGCTGGGCAATAGCGAATTGTTTCCAATGGTTTATATCAGTGGAGTCTAAGTATAGCTTATTCTTTCATATCAAGGGGATAGATTCCAAGAGGTTTCCTGTTCAGATACCAGAAGCATTGTGGGCAAGAGGTCAGAAAGAATTATATCACATTGGATGTTGAAGTAAATCTCTCAGAGGGGGTGGAGGAGAACATACATCTCCAAGGAAGTGTTTCAAAGCCTTGAAAATTTAAAACCTTGCCCTTTGTATACAGTACTTACTTTTAAAATGGTAAAACAGAGCTTGCCATTCTTCTATCCTTTTCAATTAATGTTCCTTATATTGGTCTTTGAGGCCAGCGACTTTACAATCCTTTCTAAGCTCATCTTTAATAAGCATTTCCAGTTGAACAGACTCGGGTTATACTGTGTTTATTAGTTTCAGACTTCATAAGGATGTAAGTATTTTCACACTTCTTTCCTCATGCACCATGGTGATGAAGCGGGAATAAAAGACGTTGTGATGATGGCGTGCTTTTTTTCAATTATGTGCATGAATTGCTTTACTTGTATAGATGACAAATGCCACCTTTAATCTGACTTGCACATCATTTAGACATTACTTAGAGCAACATAATGTTTATTAAGAACTAGGAGAGAGCATTCAAGGACTGGAGAGAATCAATTGTTTTTCTAAAGGGGGAAATAGTATCAGATTTTTCACCCCCAAATCTTAAGTTAGAAGGTCAGTTTTGTATGCCTATTAAGCCTCTCAAGTTTAAAAAAAAACTCTGCTTAAAAATAGCCTACAATAAAATAAAAGACAAGAACTAAAAAGTGGTAGAGCTCTGGAAAATCCATCCTATTTAAACAGCTGGCAAAAGTTGGTTTCTTTCCTGAGAGGAAGTAAATGAAGTAAAATGTTAATAAAATTTAATTAACTACACAAAGAGCTTGTCTTTCCAGTCCATTCTTGAATAATTTCTGTTTTATATGCTAAGATTTTTTTTCCCCTTGTTTCAAGACTGGAAGGGTAATTAATCTTTTCTTTTAAGAAAGTACACAATAGCTTGAAAGATTTTAAATTTATTATAATTATTTTCGGCTGTTGTTTTGAGGATAGACTGAGGGGTAGAGAAAAAGGGTGTTGTCTAAATCTCTAGTGTGTCTGCATTGCTTCCTTGTCTCATGGCCAAGCTACTCTTTTTTGACCAATCCAAAGCTGCATTTCTTGAGAGTATATAAAACTAACATTGTTATGTGGTCCTCCTGACAGAAGAAGCACTCATGTAAAGCAAGATGAATGGGATGTCAGTTTTCCCTATCATGGGATCTCCATTTAGTGACCCAGATGAGGACTGAGAGAACTTGTCACAGAGGCATGACATGAACATATACAGCTTTAAACGGTGCCCCAAATCTCATACAGTTTTGAAGTTACTGCTGAAGCACAAAATTTGTCATAAAAGACTTGTCAGTACAGAGTTCATTAAGGTAAAGGATGATAGTGTTTTATCTGGTCGCTGTTGGGCTCTTCTGTGGCAGGCCTGATCTGTAGTTAGATTAGTGTTTCTGGGTTAATTTATTAGTGTGTGTGTGTGTGTGTGTGCGTGCGTGTTTGTGCATTTTCCCCTCAAGTTTGCCTTAGTCTTTGATCTCAGCTGAAAAGTTTCTCTAGACATGAAGGCATTTCTTTCCTTGTCTTCTCTACCTTCTTTGTTAAATTTGGAGGTGTGTTTGTGATGTCAATTCACAGTCACTTGAGACATGACTGAGTCTTGAGGTGAGGTGTTAAACCTCACAGGGTTGAATTGCAATGCTTAAGGTGAAAGACAGGGCTCTTAATCACTTGCACTGTGACTGCCACACTGGAAATTTCATGACTGCTGCTACTGAGTTTTCTTTTACTTACAGACCAGAAATCAATAGAGCTATTCACCTCCCCAGGACTGTCCCATGTTTAACTTCACTCCCAATTTTACAAAGGCACTGAAGGTTTAATTCCCATTTGGAGACAGGTTTTCAAATTACAGGTGGCCTGCTCTGAATTTTATTATTTCAATTACTTGTGGCTATGGTTAATAAGAAGAGGAGCACATACTGGATTTAGAGAACATTTTTCATCAGAGGAATTCAAAGATTTCAGTTTACCCTTAGAAAAACCCTATTTGGTGATTGGATAACTCGTCTTATCCTTATGTTACAGATGGGAAAACTAAGGCTCTAGTTTTAAAGTGACTTGGCCCCTGTGTCAGTCAAGGAGTAAATGTTGACTCACTCAGGTCTCATGATTTCCCATTTAATGTTCTTTCTACTAGTCTATGTTATATTCCTAAAATAAATCTTCTAGCTTTTCTGTCTTTCTGTGTATTTTAGAAAACTGTCATTTTCAACTACTTTACTGTTGGATAGTGGGAAGTTAGGTGGCACAATGGATTGAGTGCTGGATCTGTAGTTAGAAAGACTCACATTGCTGAGTTCAAATCTGGCCTCTGATGCTTACTGTTTGACCTTAGGCAAGTCACTTAGCCCTGTTAGCCTTAGTTTCCTTCTCTGTAAAATGACCTGGAGAAGGAAATGGCAAACCACTCTAGTATCTTTAACAAGAAAATACCAGTCAGCATCATGAAAAATCAGACATGACTGAAACGAACAAAGAACGGCAGCACTGTTGAATAGTGCTTGCTGGTTTCCAACATAAGAATATTTTAACCTAAAAAATATTGTAATTTTACTATTGTCACTATTTTTAAATTGTTGTAGTAAAGATGAATTATAGAAGCAACTTTTTACATAAGCATATGTGAAGTTTATTATACATTTTTCTTTGTGAGTTTTGAGTGTACGTTAAAATTATATTTGTTGCCTGTTTTTACCACACTTCTACCTCAGTTGCATTTCAGCACGCCCATTTCAAAATGTCATCACAGACTCATAGACTTCAGAATTGGTAGATACCTTAGAGATCATTTTGCACATCCCCTTTATTTGACAGATTGGAAACAAGAACAGAATTTGTGGTTAAGTAAGTAAGAAGAGCCAGTAGCAAGACTTGTACTCATGTCCTCTGACTCCAAATCCACTGTGCTTTCCATGATGCCTCCAAAATGTTAATTCATTCAACTGGGCTGTCACTATGTATAACTTACTTTTGGTGCTGCTACCCAGGATGTGGGGAAGCTTCCAGTGGCAGCCTAGTTTATCGGGAAGAGGCCTGGACTTGCATTTGGAGCCAGAAGATGAGGATTTGAATCCTACTTATGCTGCCTGTATATCTTTGGGCATAAGTTGCCCTAATCATGGGGTAGTGGATAAAGTGTTGGACTTGAAGCCAAGAAGATCTTGGTTCAGATTCTGTCTTTGATATATACTTAATGTGTAATTATGGACAAATTGCATAAGATGTCTGAGTCTCTCATCTGTAAAGTGAGAACAATAATGCTTATATTTCCCTCAGATAGTTATTTAATGACATATGAAACATGTCTGAGACATGACTGAGTATTGTCAGTGACTTGTCAGTATATGTCAGTGACATATGCACAAACACATGTGTGTATATGTATATGTGTGCATATTTATATACACATATGTAGATGTGTGGGTATAAATATATATGTATACATATGCACTTTTCTCACTCGAAAGTATCATAGAAATATCAGTTATTTCCTAATGTTTTTTATACTAGTTGATCTCTCAAGTCCTAGTTTAAAACATGATTCTATCATTTTGAGAACTGTTATTCTCCTTATATCATGGATTAAATTCTTATTGCTCTGATCTATCAGCTTCAAGGTCACTCCACCTCTTGCACTTTTCAGAGCCCACAGTCCTCAACTGATGGACATATATTCATTAAGCACTAGCATCAGTAGCTCACGTGTGTGACTTAGTGCCCATATCAACATTTTCAGGTCTCGTTGGCTTCTCATCATACATTGGCAGACAGCATTAGTCCGTTTACAAATCAATTACACTTTTATTGCTCCTGTTGCAATTGATTGAGATTACTCCCAAATCTACATGTTCTTTGAAGGGAAAGTGTGAGGGTGATTTTATTTGCTTTGTTGTTTCTTTTATCTTGCTCTAGCATGAGCCAACATAACCTTATAGCTGAACAATGTTCAGAGGGGCAAGAGCTGAACCTGGACATTGTAGGCTCATGAGTTTATGACTAAAAGAGTGACCTTCGAATTTCAAGAGGTTTTATTATTTTAATTACTTCCACTTGAAAAGCATCACCAAAGACTTTTAACTTAATTTGAAGTACTATACTCCTTAGAAAGCCCACAGACATTGCCGTTAAGTCACAAGACATTTACCAAGTCTTCTAATCTACATAGCAAGCAGACTTTCTTCACCTCACATTCCTTGACCTCCTTTCTGCAGCTTTTGAAATTGTTGACCAATCAGTCAAGGAGGCAGTGTGGTACATTGGAAAAATACTAGCTGGAGTCAGATAACTTGGGTTCATCTATTAACTTGGGTGTGACCTTGGGGAAGTCATTTAGGTCAAATCTGACTCTTGGTTTCTTCAACTGTAGAGGGTTAGACTGGAAGTCCTCTAAGGTCCTTTATGGATCAATGATAATCATGTTAATCAATCAGTCCACAAGCATTTATTAAGCACAAAATTCAGAGGCACAGGTGAAAGGGAATGAGTCAACCTTACTCTCATTGGATTTGGCTTAAGGAGGGAATACACACTCAATTGTGTATCATACGCTACTCAATTGTGTATCTTACACTACAGGAAAGTAAGCAAGAAGGGGATAAGAGGGGGTGATAGAAGAGAGGGCAGATTGGGGCAAAGGGTAGTCAGAAGCAAACACTTTTGAAAATGGACAGGATTGAAGGAGAAAACAGAATAAATGGGGGTTGGGATAGGATGGAGGAAAATATAGTTAGTCTTTCACAATATGACTATTATGGAAATGTTTTGCATAACTACACATGTATAACCTGTACTGAATTGCTTTTCTTCCCAGTGGGGGTGGGTGAGGAGGTAAGAAGGGAGAGAATCTAGAACTCAAAGTTTTAAAAAGAAACGTTTCAAAATTCTTGTTACATACAGCCAGGAAATAAGATATACAGGCAATGGAGTATAGAAATTCATCTTGCCCTATGAGAAAATAAGGGGGAAAGGGGTAAGAGGTGGTATAGGAGTGACATATGAGAGGGCAGCCTCGGGGAAGTAGGTAATCAGAACCTTATCATCTCAGGGTGGGGATATGGGACAGATGAGGAGAAAATTTGGAGCTCAAAATCTTGTGGAAATGTCGAAAATTTAAAATAAATAAATTCTGGAAAAAAATTGAGGGGCACTGCTCTGGAAATAAAAAAAATAAAATCAAAATAGTTGTTCCCCTCAAGGAACTTATAACAGTAATTATTGTATAGACACACGTCCATACATTATGTGTATAACATGCACAGAACAGATACAAAGTAACTTTGGAATGAAAGGTGCCAGTAGTTGAAGAGACCAATGAAGCCTCAAGAATGATGCTTGAATTGTGTTTTGAAGGTAATTGGAAAGTAAAAGAGTTGAAGAAAGGAGAGAGTTTCTTCCTGGTCTGAGTAATAGCAAGTATAAAGGCTTAGAAACTGGAGATGAGCTTTTATGTATAAAGAACAGAAAAAAAGGTCAGTTAGGTTAGAACATAAATTGTATGGCAGTAAGTAATGTCTAATAAGACTAGGATGGTAGAATGAGTTTATATTGTGAAGTATAAATACCAAACAGAAGTTTACTTTTGATCCTGGAGGCAATAGAAAATCATTAGAATTCATGCCAGAGGAGAGAGAACTAGTCAGGCCTATGCTGTAGAAAATTCACTTTGTCAAGTGAAATCAAGTCAACAAACATGTATTAAGTGCCTACTATGTATTTATTAAGTTCCTACTGTGCTAAGCACTGGGGGAAGAAAAATGGCAAAGAAAGAAACAAAAAGCAATCCCTCTTTTTAGGAGTTCTAAATATAAGGTGGGAGACAACATACACACAACTGAATGAAACCAAGACATAAACAGGATAATTGGAGGTAATCTTCAAAGGAAGAAACTAAGATTTAAAAGGACTTGGAGCAATTTCTTAGAAGGTAGAACTTTAGCTGAGACTATAAGGAAACCAAGGAGGCTAGAAGATAAATAGCCACTTTGGTGACTTCTTTAAGGATAACTTCCTAAAGGTAGAAATCTGAGGCAGGCAGAACAATTAGGAACCTAGTGTAGTAATTCTCCTGGATGTTTTCTCTTCCTTGTTACACCATCTTTTGTAATTCTCCTACAATCT
>JAQQSW010015741.1:0-11821 GCA_028646575.1 Pseudocheirus occidentalis | reverse complement strand
TTACTCTCTATCTCTCTTTGTTTTTTTCCTTTTCTTTCTCTATTGCAAAACTCTGTTCTCAAGACACTCTTACACAGGCAGTCTTGTCACTTGTGTGTGTGTGTGTGTGTGTGTGTGTGTGTGTGTGTGTGTGTGCATGCTACTGCTTCTACTGTGATGCATTTTCTATTGAGAGAGCCAGTACTAAGGGATGCCCAAATATGGTCAATATTTTAAGAGAGGAATGAGTTCACTGAAGCAAAAGCTAGGTGCTGCTGCTCTTGCCCACATTGCAATACTGTGGGAAACAGAGGAGCACAACAAACACATGGTGCACCTTTAATCTGGATAGACTGCAACCACCCAAACTGCAGAGTCTCTGTGGCTCTCCCCAACAGCTTCTCCTCTCTGTGTACCATGGTCATTTTCAATCCTGCAACATTTCATAGGGCCATAGAGGAAGAACCAGAAGGGTCCTTAGAGATCTAGTTCAACCCTATCACTTTACAGATGAGGAAATTGAGGCGCAGAGAGTTTAATTGTTTTGATCAAGGCTACCCAAGTATTAAGTGGCAGAGTACGATTTGAACCCAGGTCCTCTGATGTTTCTAAGTGGCAGCTAGGTTGGCAGTGGATAGAGCCCTGAAGTCAGGAAGATCTGAGTTCAAATCTATCCTCAGACATTTACTTAGCTGTGTGGCCTTGGGCAAGTCACTTAATCCTGTTAGCCTCAGTTTCCTCATCTGTAAAATGAGTTGGGGAAGGAAATGGCAAACCACTCCAGTATCTTTGCCAAGAAAACCCCAGTGGAGTCACAAAGAGTTAGACATGACTAAACAACAAAAACAAAACCTCTAACTCTGAATTCAGCAATCCTCCTATTATACCAATTTGTTGTTGGTATTTCATTTATGATCATTTAATTACACACTTATGGAGAACATGACACAGGGAAAGATTGATGACCTTGGAGCCAATAGAGACCTGGGTTTAAATCCTGTCTCAAAAACATGCTAGCTGTGTGATCCTGAACAGTCATGTAAACACATTAAACCTCAGTTTCTTCATTTGTAAAATGGAGATTTTTAGTAACAACAGTATTTCCTTCTTTTAGATGTGAGAACTAAGAGACAATGCACAGAACATGTTTTTTACTGCTGTTTGTTTTTGTTCTTGTTCTTGAAGAGGACCATGACAACAGGAAGGTGATGTCATGACTTGCAAATGAATTGGATATAAGTGAGGGAGGGCTGTGCAAGGTCACCAGCCTCACTCTCTCCTCTGGAGCCAGCTGGGTCCAGTGGCCAGATATCAATCAAGATAACTGGAGATGGCCCAGGATACAGTGGGGGATCTTGGCCCCTAAGGTCCTTAACAGGACTCAGTTTGACTGAGACAAAGCCTATTCAGTGAGCAAAATGTTTTCCAACCTTGAAGGAGCAACATAAATGTCAACACATTCAATGGATCTTGCGTGTCTGTCTCATATCTCCTACTGTGTTTTGGGCATCTCTAATGGGATGTCCTGTAGACATTTTAAACCTAACATGTTCAAAACTGAACTCATTATCTCTGCTTCTCACCTGTTGCTTCCCCAGTGGAAAATTACTTAAAGTGCATATGTATGTATATAGTTATATTATACACATATACACATTATAAGTAATTTGGAGGGGGGAAGCAATAGGTGAGCAAAGTGTATGTATCTACATATATATGTGCACATACATTGCTGTGTACGCACACACATACACATTTAACTCCAATTCTTTCCCTCTTCCAAACTTCCTTACTACTGTTGAAGGCACCGCCATCTTCCCAGTCACTCAGGCTCATGGTCTCAGTGTTATCCTTGATTCTTTCACTTTCCATTTCCAATCTGTGGCCAAGTCCTGTTGTTTCTGCTTTTACAGTCTCTCTTGTATAGTCTCCCTTCTCTCCTCCGCACCGTCACCACCTTGATGTACCTTATTTCTGGACTATTGTAAGAGCCTTCTCACTGGTCTCCCTGCCTCTTCTCACTTCAATCCCTCTTCCACTCATCTGTTAAAGCAAAGGTTTGACCATGTCCTCCCCTGCCCCCCTCATTCAGGAAGCTCCAGTGGCTCCCTCTTACCCACAGAATCCTTAATATAAAATCTCTGGCTTCTTTTAAAGCTCTTCATAGTCTAGTCCCTTCCTACCATTCCAGCCTTCTTACATCTTCCTCTTCTGTATTTACTCTGCAAACCATTGACACTGGCCTCCTTGACACTCTGACAGTTGTATTCTCACTGACTGTTCCCAGGTCTGGAATGTCTTCTTCTTGGACTTGGAAGGATGTGGACAAGAGTCACATGGTGTAGATAAGCATGTATGCATTGCCATTGATATCATTGGAGTGTATAAGCTAATCGTTGAGGCCAAATCAAATAAGGTTGCTAAGCATTTTTTATTAAGTACCTACTATGTGCTGTGCACTGTGATAGGCAAAGAGAATCCTAAAAGGAGCTCACAATGGAATGGGGGGGGGGAGCGGGGTGGGAGAAGAGGGGGAAATAATATGCAAATGACAGTGTACAAACAAGATAAATATAGGGTAAATGGGAAACAACAAAGGAAGGGTACTAGCATTAAAGGGGTATTCAGAATGGCTTCTTATAAAAGATAGAATTTTAGCTGTAACCTTAAGGAAATCCAGAAGACCAGGAGGTAGAGAGGAGAAGGCAATAAGTTCAAGAATCCATAATTTCCTTGGTCTGGACACCCCTTCCACCAGCAAGTTCCAACCCTGTGGTAACTTAATAGAAAGTCTTTGAGAGCTGTTGTAGTCAAAAAAATTAAAAATTTAGAAAAATTTAAAAGGCATCCCCCTGTGTCAGACTTGGCAATGACCCTCATTTTTTTTAAATTGGGTAACATTATTTTATAGTAAATCCACTAGGATGGAGAAAGTCCAAGTAAAGTTGGCTGAACTATGGACAAATTTTTAAAAAAGAAAACTCAACTTTTAAAAAAGCATTAAATCAAGAAAATTGGCTTATTTTAGTTCTGAAATCTAAAGAATTCTGAATTTGTCTCCCATCACTCAATCCCCAAACTAGATACAGTTAAGTACTTTGTCTTCAAAAATGAAGGGTAATTTTGTATCCCTAAGGTTTAGCCTGAGTTTTAAGTCCATTTCCAGAAGTCTCCATATACTAAAAACACTTTTAAGCAGCCTACAGGAAAGGGGTTTTTTATTAAACAACTTTGCTTTCTCTAAGGTGTTTCAGAGAACTCACTTATACAAAATTGTGCTAAAAGCTGCAGAAAATCTTCAAGGTCAACAGCACAGTTTCCAACTGCAAGGATCACTATACCATTAGCATTATGGGAAATGTGAAGGCTTCAGCATAAAGAAGAATGTGCCTTTCCTTCTTTCCTTCCCCCAGCCTTAAATTTGGGAACTTTCTGAGAAGCATTGCCTAGAATTCAGGGAGGTTGTTTACATCTGAGATGTTTCCTTAAATTATGCCTTTATTACAGGGGTTCTTAACTCACATTCATTTCTGTGCTATTTTTAAAAACATTTTGAAAACTGTCCCAATATAGTAATCCTAGTATTCTATGTTTTTGAAAACATTATTCTGAGAAGGGTTCCATAGACTTCCCCAGATGGCCAAATAACAAAACAAAACTTTATAAACTTCTGCTCTAAAATAATAATAATAATAATAGCAACATACCTGTATTGCTCTTTGCCGTTCCAAGATGCTTCACCTATATTACTGCATTTCAAAGAATCAGAGTTTCAGGGTTGGAATGGACCTGAAAAAAAAATCAACCCAGCATCCAAACAAAAGTCTCCTCTGCAATATCCTTGACATGTGGCCATCCAACCTCAGCCCCCGTCTTCAGTGAAGGGAGAACCCACCACCTACCTTCTCAAGCAACTGTTCCACTTTTAGACAATTGTAACTGTTAGAAATTATTTCCTTCTATCGAGCTCAAATCTGACTCTACAACTTCTGCTCATTGCTGAGTGCCATGGTTCTGTGCTATGGGGCTAAACGGAACAAATCCAATCCCTCTTCCCGTGATAAGACTTGAATAATAATTAAAATATTTTAAAGTTATCATATCCTCTCAAGTCTTCTCTTCTCTGCTCCAGGTTAAACATTCCCAGTTCCTTCAACCTGCCCTCATATGTCCACTATTTTCATAGCTTTTGTTGTCATCCTCTGGGTATGCTCTAGCTTGTCAACATCCTTCCTATAATGTGGTCCCATGACTGAACACGATATTCCAGATACCCTCTGTTTAGGTGGAGGAAAGTGGGATGCTTACCTCCCATGTTCTTGACCTATGTTGTTTTTTTTCCTGAAGACTAATATTTCATTAATTTCCTTGGCTGTGCTAGTTGGCTCATATTGAGTTTTCAATCAGTTAAAACCTCCAGGTCTTTTTCACAAAAATCGTGTCTGGCCATGCATACCACAGCTTCTATTGAAGTTGATTTTGAGTCCAACTATTGTACTTTACATTTCTCCTATTACATTTCAACTTCATAGATTCAACCCATCATTATAGCTTGTTGTATCTTTGGATGTAAGCAAAAGTATTACCAATCTATCCCAGTTTCATATTATCTGAATATTTGAGAAGCCTACTGTTTTCACCTTTATCCACATCATCAAAAAATATTGCTCAACAGACAAGTCTCTAGAACACTTCATTTTCCAAGTAACCATCAGCTACCTTCCTATGGTATCTAGTCTGGTACTTGTAAACTGGCAGCTTTATCCCTTCCCCTGCCTTTTCAGTTTTAAGCCCTTTTAATTAGATTTGCAAGACACTAGGCTAATGCATTCTTATAGATTTTGTTAGGTTCACTCAATCTCTGGCCAAGGATCTAAGATCCAGAGAAACCTATCTATGTTTAAATGGATCTATTTCTCTATGCATACATAAATATTATACATAGATCTAGATAAATCTGTTTATCTATATAAATAAATTATATATAGATCTAGATCAGGGCGGGGAACTTGCAGCCTTATAAGGCCACATGTGGCCCTCTAGGACCTCAAGTGTGGCCCTTTGAATCCAAACTTCACAGAACAAATCCTTTTATTAAGGGAATTTGTTTTATTAGGGATATTAAGGGGATATATCTTGCTTAAATAGATAGATCTAAATCTAGACAGATCTATTTATCTATCCATATGGATAGATCATATATGGATATAGATCTATACATAGATCATATGTAGATCCGTGTATAAATAGATTTAGATCTAGGTATACACACGCACATTCACACATTTATTTATTTGTTCATTCATTTGTTATTTTCCCAGACAGCATAAATAATAGTAGGCTTCTGAAAGTGGTATGTAGATTTTTTGTCTCTCTGGCTTATTTTGGACTAATAACTATTCTTCGGGTCTAGTCATCTAACAAATTCTGGATCCCAGCTTTACTTCTGTCTAGTCCAATAGCAATCCGTCTTGTTCACAAGGATAGCATAAGAGACAAAAATGCTTTGCTGAAATTCAAGCATACTATGTCTGCAGAGCTTTCCACTGGAACTCTCAGTTCAGTAACTCAAAAAAAATTAAAATAGTCTGGCAAACATACTCTTAATGATGCCATGCTAGGTCTTAATAATCCCTGCTTCCCTTTATAAATACAAACTATCTTTTTAATAAATAGTATATTTTAGATGTTTGTCGTGAATTAAAAGCAAATTCACTGGCTTATAGTTTACAATCCTTCTTTCTTTTTAAAAAATTAGGACATTTGTCTTTTTCCAGGCTTATGGTACTTATCCCATTCTTCAGGAAGTTTCAGAGATCATTTCTAGTTCATCAGGAATCACATCTACTTCCTCTTTCAGTATCCTGGGATGTAATTTGTTCAGGGCTAGGCGACTTGATCTCTAGAGGGCTAAATACTTGTTTTTTGAAAGGGGAAGGCAAGAAAATTGGATTTAAATGACTTGCCCAAGATCACACAGCAAGTAAGTGTGTCAAGTGTCTGAGGCCGGTTTTGAACTCAGGTCTTTCTGACTCCAGGGCTGGTGTTCTATTCACTGATCCACTTAGCTGCCCCAAGGCTAAGTACTTTCTTATCCTTTTACTTACTTGGTTTTCAACTTACTCCTAACCACTTTTCTGCTATCTTTCCTAATCTGAGATAGGTTCTTCTTGGGGGAGAAAAGTGAAACAAAATATTAGACAGTTTTACCTTTTTTTACTCTCATACATCATAATTGTCCCACATACCCCAAACTCTGGTCCTATCTTTCTTTGAGCTTTTGCTTTTTCTCCAACACATTTTTTTTTTGGAGGGGAGAAGGCAGGGCATTTGGGGTTAAATGATTTGCCCAAGGTCACACAGCTAGTAAGTATTAAGTGTCTGAGGTCAAGTTTGAACTCTGGTCCTCTTGACTCCAGGGTTGGCGCTCTATTCACTCCGCCACCTAGTGGCCCCAGACTCCAACACATTTTTAAAAGACTTTTTTCTTGTCTTCAGGATTCTTTGTCAGCCACAGCTCATTTTCTGACTTAATGCTTCTGGCAATATTACTATAGGCTCATGACTTAAAAAATGATTTTTAACTGCCCATCTCTTGCTTCTATCTTCTGTAAATGTCTTTTTAAAAATCTTATTTTTTCAGTGAGCTTCCTATGCATCCACATTAATGTCTTCAGTTTCCTCTTTTAAATACTGATTGGAATCCTTTTTGTTTAAATCATGATGAATTCAGTCTTGCAAATACATCGTCTATGTTTCTTCACCTTCCTGACAGATATTTAGTCTACGAGATACTACTCTTTCTCTGAACTTTTTGAAATCTACTCTTTCAAAACTTGGGACATGAGTCTAACTAAGCCTGATGTTTTCTACTCTTTCTCTTTCTCTCTTTGGTCCAAACCTGTGATTTCACTGGTGTAGTGAACAAATATTCAGTATGAAAACCTTTTCACTGATCCATATTAGTCTTAAAGAACCACGCCCCCCTCAGAAACCTGGGAGACACTGAGAAGTTAATAGGTTGTTCAGTATCACCCTGATACTCAGATTTTATGTGTCAGAAGCAAGTCTTCCTGCCTTCAAGTCCCACACTGGACTTGTGGTATAATATTCACTATTCCATGTTGCTTGGTACTCTTTCATCTTCATCTACAACAGTGGTTCCCAACCTTCCTAATGCCATGACCCTTTTTGTTTGCCTTTTTTTCCTTTATTTTATAATGAAGTCAGGAGGACTTGGCTTATCTGATACAGACCGTTTTCTGAAGGCTGGACGCATTCACAGTTTGGTGCTTACAAATGTGGATGAAAATAAAATCCCACTTCAGTTTTAATCTGATAATTCAGCATCAGAGTCTCAGATTTTACTTTGGCGAGTTCTTTGTGTACTTCCCTCACCATGAGACTACGTGCTAACATGGTGTCCAAGGTCCCAGGGTCTATGGGGAATGTGGAATACCACATGGGGCTATTGGACACACAGGAGTGTTCAGGCTGAAGGTAAAACACATCACTTCTCTGCTTCACACTCTGAGAACATTTTGACAGGTAAAATTCATAAAGACGGACAGAGTATCTTAGTGGATTGCCTGCATTTTCAACCATTTCCACAGCAGCTGAAATCTCTTAATCTTCATTACGTTTTCTCTTTCCCACAGTTAGTTTATCTAATTCTACCTCCTGCTTCTGAAAAGTAGTAAAAACTTTCAAATATGTTATCTTGGCATTGGATTTCGAAGTCCTGGTCCGCCTCATCACATGGGCAAAGGAAAGCTTCAGATGATCTGAGACATTCTGTAGTTGGAAATATTTAGTATTGAAGAAAAGAAGTATATTCAAGAGAACTATTGGTGAGTAAGCACCCAGCTGTTTGCACTCCCATAATGCTCTTCTTCAATTCTAGAGAACACATACCCATTAGGAAGTATTGTAGGTTCCCATATTTTCAAAAGTTTTGTAAGTTCAATCATAAATCTGGAATAGGGTTCAGTAAAAATGTTATCTATTCTCCCATTCTCAAACAGCTACTGTTGAATTCCAAGGCACAAGTATAAGATGCTGTCTGGATCGTATTTTTCACCATTTGGTCTCTGCACCTCTTGGATAAATTGGCATAAGCCCAAACTCAATTAAGCAAAAGTACAAGACAAAATTTCTTCCTTTAGCTTTATAGGGCAGACTCTGCAGGTGGGCTCAGAGGTTTCTTGAGAGAATGAATGATCTTGGGCACTTCCCAAAGAATCAGAGCATGGAACAAGTTCAACACCTTGAATTGCTCCTTGAACAAAATTCTTGGGCTCTGCAGCCACTGTAGACTTCTTCCTTCCTCTTCGTTTGGGTTGTGGAAAGCCACCTCTGTGTCATCATCTTGGTCGTGAGTAAGACTGAATTCCCATTCCCTTATTGAAGGGGTCAAAGGTTTCTGATGAATAATCTGCCTCGAGATCTTGTTCTGTATCCACTTTTGGTGATTGCTTCAGTTCTAGATCCAATTCCTGTGTGGTATTTGACCTTAAGGCATAATGATTAAGCTCTTTCTCCCAACTATGTGGAGTAGATACTGCTTCTGATTCAAGATCACCACTGTATGTGCTTCCTTGGTCTTTCTCAAGTATGTTGATGTCAAGAAAGAGCTCATGCTCAGATGTTTGAGACCCTCCATGGGACAGTGTTTATTCCTTCTCTTCATCTTCTGAGATTACTTCTGCCATCTGAAGAAGGTCAGCCTCAAATGGTTGAGGAGACATTTTCCTTAATGTCTTCGATGGACTCATTGACTTTATTTGCACTGTCCACTGTTGTAGGAATAAGCATGGGGACTGGCATTGGAATTGGAAGCCCTAATGGGACTGGTGCATATTGTATATAAAGATGCAGAGGTATGGGCACAAACACTGGTACAGGAACTGGCACCATGACAACTGGGGGCAGACTTGGAATATCTTCTGTCTGACATTGTTTTGTGCATGCTGTTTGCAAGAAGTAGCCTTGGTCTGTGCAATGGGTTTGCACAATAATGCTTTGTTCTTTAAAAGTTGAGGAGGTTGTGTAGTTGGAAGTTTCAGGGCATCTGTTTGTGTACTTGCATCTCCAATGATCTTTGCTGTCACAGTAGGAACAGCACCTTGCAAGACATTGTTAGGGTTCACCATGGGCTGGGCAGCAGGAGTACTTGCCAAAGATACCATCTTGGCTATAACTGGAGTCAAATCTTTTCTTAAAGAAGGAGGTGCAATTGAAGCACTTGGCATCATGGAAATTGAGCTATTTTGAAGAGTAGGTGGGTCACATATACTGTGCTGATTACAGAACATCAATATACAAAGCAGGTTACAAAAATGTTTGACTTCCCCTCGCCATTTCATGGACTCACTGAGTTTACCCTGTTGCTTACAACCATCACACTTGGCCATCTGATAAAACAAAACTGTAAACTTGGACATGCACTCCTCACAGCCATGACCCTTTAATACTTGTATGTGGGCGTATCTACATGTGGTCAGACATTCCTAGAGACAGATAGAAGAGTGGTGTCTCGGTTCCTAAGACCATCGGAAATATGTGTTTTCCAATGGTCTTAGGCAACCCCTGTGAAAGGGTCATTCAACCCCCAAAGGTGTCACAATCCACAGGTTGAGAACTGCTGGTCTACAGTATGATGTCAATTCCTACCAAAATTCCATTCATTTCTCCTTTAGCAACTAGTTCTTCTTTATTAGTCAAATTCAGGTCTAGAATGGAAATCCTTGCTGTTTCCTTCAACTTTTGAAGACTGAAATTATCAACAAGGCAAGTCAAGTCTCTTCAGTCTCTCTGCTTTTCATAGAAAGATTTATACCTGATGTTCAAATAGTTGAAGTTTCTCATCACTTCCATTTTCTGCCTTGGTGAGCCTTGTGGTTTGCTTTAAGCACTCATCATTGATTTTTTTTCCTTCTGACCAAATTAGTTTATAACATACTTCACCACAATGTTTTTTGTTTCTCTCTCCGCTAATTCCCACCCAACTATTTTCTACTGCTACTTCTTTCTGATTCATATACTTCTTTCTGGTAACACGTCTTTCTTTTTTCTTTCATAGACAAGAAAGGTAGGAGAAGGCCCCTTCTTACATCATACATCTCTTACTTCTCACACCTTACCTTCTCCCATATATTATTTGATCTCGTGACATTAGTCTCCATGCTGTGCTTTGGACAAGATACTCCATCTCTTGATTCTGGGCATTTTACTGACTGCTCCCTATGCCTGAAATACTAATCTGTTTCTATCCTTTCTGGATTCCTTCAAGTCACAGCTAAAATCTTATCTTTGATAAGAAACTTTTCCCAATCCCCCTTAACGCTTTCCTCTCAGATTATCTCCAATCCTGTATATATCTTGTGTGTACACACTTGTTTGTGAGTTGTCTCCCACATTAAACTGGGCAGGCACTACGTGTTGTCTCTGCTTCTCCAGCACTTAACATACTGTCTAGCACACAGTAGGTACTTAAATAAATGCTTATCAACTGACAGTGTCGTTCCATAACTTCTTTTTAGTTTCTCTGTTCTTTTTAAATAAGGTATATTTTCATTGTCATATTCCTGCCAATCCAATTCAAATAAACTTAGTTCATTTTAATTTAACCTTTGGAGAGTGCCTACTATGTGTAAGGTTCTGTGTTATCCCTGGACTTAACACAATCAATTCATATGATCTGCAAAGAGGAGCACTTGGAAGGCTTCACCGTATTTGAGAAATTCCTCCTTTTTTCACTCTCTTCTAAATATTACCGATAACAGTGACAAATGCTTGTGGTGAGCATACATCTCAGTATTATTATACCTTATTTACTATTAGTAATCATGAGGTTATTGAACAAAATCATTTTTATTGTCATATATTTCAAGAAATCTTTTATTATTTTTACATATGAATGAGAGACAGCTTTTGGGAAGAGAATCTTTAAAGCAACATTTTAATTTAAAAAAAAACAGTCAAAACCTGATAAGCACAGTGGGATTGAGTATTCTCTGTACCTTTCCATCAGTTGTGTGACCATAAAGATGTGCTCTATTGGAGAATATTGTTTGGGAAATCCAGAATGCTCCTTCTTCCTACCTTCAATAATAATATCTTTGATACATGTATGGGTTATTTTTTTAAAGATTTTGTGGATTGGGAAAGCAGGAATATTTCAGGAGAGAAAGATCAGATGAGGTGGAGGGCAGGGATCAAGGAGGCTAAACTGAGCAGATGGGACCTATGAAGAGTCTTTTTTTTAAAGATAATTTTAAAATTTGTTTTCTTGTTTACATCATTCATTTCCATGAGATTTTTGAGTTACAAATTTTCTCCCCGTCTTTCCCCTACCCCAACCCCCAAACAGCGATCCCATTGTAGAGCCCCTCCCCTGGTCTGCTCTCTAACTTTCCAGTAGGGCAGGGAGGGTCTCTCTGCCCCAGCCCCTGTATATCTTACTTCCTAGTTGCAGGTATTTCAGAGCTTTAAATTCTGGACTCTTTTGGTTCCTCCCTTGTCACCCACCCCCACTGGAAGGACAAGCAATTCAATACAGGCTGTGCATGAGCAGTTGCATAGGACATCTTCACAGTGGGCATATTGTGACAGTCTGATCATATATCCCTCATTCCTATCCCGCCCCCCACCCTTGTCCTGTTCTCTACCCTGTCCCTGTCCCTTTACTGAAGTGTGTGCTTCCAGCATCCCTCCCCAGACCCTGCCCTCCCCTCCATCATCCCACCTCTCTTCCCCATGCTCCCTACTCTTCTGTGTGGCGAGATACCCAGTTTAGAGTTTATGTCATTCCTTCCCT
The DNA here is from genome assembly GCA_028646575.1 of Pseudocheirus occidentalis. Classification (NCBI taxonomy): domain Eukaryota; kingdom Metazoa; phylum Chordata; class Mammalia; order Diprotodontia; family Pseudocheiridae; genus Pseudocheirus; species Pseudocheirus occidentalis. The sequence continues at coordinate 24 of JAQQSW010015741.1, read as the reverse complement.
AATCCAGATTCAATGAGAGTAAAT
>JAQQSW010015740.1:0-11821 GCA_028646575.1 Pseudocheirus occidentalis | reverse complement strand
GACAGACAGACAGACAGACAGACAGACAGACAGACAGATAGATAGATAGATAGATAGATAGATAGATAGATAGATGATTTATTAAACACTATGTGTCAGGCTGAGGATACAAGCAAAACAATCAAATCCTTGCCCTCGAGACACTTATACTCTAACAAATGGGGAGCTGGAAAGCTGTGGAAGGGAAATAGGAGGGTGGTAAATATTGTAGGGTTGGAGATGTCCTGATACTGAAGAAGGCTGGAAGCAAATAAGATAAGAACAAAGCTGGCCTATCATATCCCATTTACTGTATTGAGAATTTAATTTAATTCAACTAAGATGGTTTAATTATATGCCTCCTAGGTGCCAGGCTAAGTCCTGGTAAAGAAGAGACAAAAAAAAACCTATTCCCATCCTCAATGAGATTAAATGCCACTAGGAGGCATAAGGAACTATGTCTCTCCTGGGGTTTTATTCTCCAATTCTTAGCCCTTATACTTACTTACCAAGGCCTTCCTTGGTCTCTGTATTCCTTAAAGAATAGAAGATTTTAAGATATCTTTTTGGAGTTCCCTTTTCTAAATAGTTTCCATGTTATTATCTTGTAAGTATTGTCTTCTGACCCCCTTTTTCTGTTGTGTCTTATGCTTAGAAATAGAAATTCCTGCAGATAATAGAGATACTACATCATGGTAGGAATGTTCATATGTTCTTATATTATTTATTGCATTATTAGGGTCCATGTTTTTAACAGATCATGCCTTTCTGAAAGATTGATAATGATGAAGTTGCTTTTACATATCCTTTGAAATCAATGTGTCATTTTTTAAATATAGAAATGTTTTCTTTTAACATTGATGCTTTACGTTTCTCTTCTTCCAGATTGTCTTTCTCCTAAGTGTATTTTCATTCCCAAACAAATCAGTTATTCTCTCTTTTGAAGGATCCTCTAACACAGTGAAAGCCTTCCTTGTATTCTTTGACACCTCAGGGGTTCCAGGGTAGTATTTAGGCCATCCATATGTTGTTTCAATTCTTGCTATGTGACCATCCTCCTTTCTTATGGAATTACATATATCCTCCAGAATATCTTATATACAACCTCTTGAATGCAAGTTATCATGTGGAACATGCTACAGCCTCAACCATTGTGCTTTGGGCATTTTCTAGCTTAAATTCTTCTAAGAACTTGAACCTTCATCATTCTTAATCATACAGCAACCCTAGAAAGAGTTTGATGTTCCAGAGATAGACTCTTCCAACGATGAACAGCTTGGGAATCACTGAAAGCACTATACACCTTCCTAGATGTCAAAAACCAGTGATTATGGAACAAAGTGATCCCTGAAGTTTCATTTCTCATAGAGTGTTGTGATTTTAATGTCCATGTGGGAGATATCTTGTCCGAGGATAACCTTACAGAGTGCAATTCGTTCTCCAGAGACAAATGTTTTCTCTAAATCAATAAGCAATAAACAGAAGAATTGTAGGTTTGCTACATACATTTCTCAGATAATTATTTAACCATATCTGATATGGTCTCCTTTAGAATATCCTTTTAGAAAGTCTACTTATTCCCATATCACATTCATAGAAAAGATATATGCGTAGGACATTCTCCTGAGAATCTTCTCAACATGAGAAAGTAGATATTTGGGTGGACTGCATGCAAATAGCTGACTGAGATAACTTCTGCCTAACCAATCATTTCTTTATGTGTTTCATTTTTGTGATGTCATTCAATGTTTATCAGTCTTCTTAAAGAAATTACTATAGATGCCCTGGCATCATGAAACCCCTCAAAATTCTACAAGCCTTTTAGCCTGATCCCAAACCATGTTTTAGCATAGTTTTTGCTATACTCTCTTGAGCTTATTTTTTCATTACAGTTAACACATCTTGTAAATTCTCCACAAAATTTCTTTACTTCATCTCCTGCAACAGACATTGACACATTAGCTTTATTTTTGCTTATACTCATGGTAGGTAACTTCCCTTCTGCTTAATATCTTCCTAGTTTATTTGCTTGTTCTCCAGGTTTTTTACTGAGTTTTCTTCTTCCTGGGATCTTTGTTGATTTTAGTCTTTTCCTTACATTTCCCCTATTGCTCACTTTCTGACTTCTTCCCCTTTGTTGATGGATGCCTCCTCCTCACCAGCTGGGTTTTTCACTGGCCTCAATCCCTGCCCTAGGAGAATTCTGAGGAAACAGAATTGGTCTCAGTTAGATGACAGTGCCCTTTCCTTCAAGCCTAGTACAACTCCAAAGCAGGCTAGTAATCAACTCCAGTTTTTTTCTCAGCTTTCTGACTAAGTGACTCTTCTGCCCTAGGTCACAGAGTTGAAGTCTGCTTATACAAAAATGGAAATGCGAGCAGGAGTAGGATTGGCTGGACAAGGCTGCAGCAGTAGAGAAATTGCTGTGTGAATTTGAAAGCATAAACTGGAGTGCTAGATTGTGTGCCCTGACAAGCCATATAGTGAGAAGAAAGTGGTGCTAAGTGACCACATTTAGAGATTTACATTTTCTGCTCTAAAATCATAGGGCTATTGCCTTGTTAGACTTCTTAATAACTTGGCCTGCAGAGGTAGCTGCAATTGAGGGTCAGTGAGGATTGAAGACTATATCTAGTGTGCCATATTGTTAATCATTTACCTGTGTCACTCCAGTTCCTAAAAGGCTGATTACTGCTGTTCCTTAATAGATAAATAGCTAGGACCATACACATTGCTTTAACAACTAGATATGTATATGTGTTTGTGTGTGACTCTTTGAGTGTATGAATGTATGCATACATGCTTTAGAATGCTGTAAAGCACTGTACACATATTAGTAATTACTCCCATTACCATCACTAATATAATAATAGTTGGCATGTATATGTCAACTGTAAGAAGCCTAATAGGACTCTCATTTTTACAAAATGCTGTACATATATTATCTCCCTCAATCCTCACAACAATCACAGGAAGTAGATATTACAGGTGTATTCATCTCCATGCTACCAATGAAGAAGCTGAGACTCAGAAACATAGCCTATTCGTAGTAACACAGTTATTAAATGTTGAAGACAGAATTCAAACCTGGTCTCTCCAGTAAAGAAGGATGTCAATCTTTATGAGTTCTCCATTTTGCCTCTTTACTTAATTGAACCCAGATGAGAACTCTCATCCATAATTCACTTTCATCTGTCTAGTTTTCCTAGACAATTGTATGCAGTACCTCAAATCCTACATGTAATTCAGCTCACCCCTAAAAATAAATCATCAACAGACCAGGTTCTCCACTGGGTCTTATCCAACCCTGGGTCATCAGCCTATAGGGGACCCATGATAAATAAAAAACCATTCAGTCACTGTTTCTACATACTTTTTCTCCCATCACTCTTGTAAAAATCAACACAGAAGTCAAGAGAATGGATTCCAAGACTGAGAATTTCCCTGATTAGTTTGCAAATAAAGGCTTACAAAAAAGGGAGACCAATCCTCTGTTCCAAGGAGGAGAGATTTACATGCACCAAAGGGAAACAAATGTAGTTCAAGGAGCCACTTAATCCTCATTCAAGCAGATCTAATCAGGATGAGGTGCCTCATCAAACTGCAACTATGATCTATTGAAGTTATGAGCCTGACAATTCCCACAAGAGGAAGAAAAATAGGCTATCAAAAGACATGCAGGTACATGGATGCAGCAGTGGAACAGCAGAATTATAGAACTGTCCGTTCTGTTTCAGGGTCTAGATCATATTAATACAGTCCTTGAGGTTTTATGCTGTCAGTAGAAAACTCTGACAAGAAATACATAGATACATGTACATATAGATGCATATATTTATTTCTGTGTGAGGGCATTGGTCTGGTGGGGGAGGGGTGTCATGCCATTGCCAGAAATCACACATAGAACAAAGAGAAAAAAGTTGACAGCACAGTACCAGAAATAATTAAGCAGTCAAAGAGGTTGATTTATAAGGAAAGATAAAATAACTACATACCTACAGTTTAAGGGAACAGGAAGGATAATAAGGAGTTTAACTATCTATAATATCCAAAAAGGTCATGATCATTAATATAGGAGTACTCATTTAATACAGTAAAGCCAAGGATAATTGGTAAAAATAGAGGCCCTGCAAAAAGAACCAGAAAGTGTTTCTGGAAAGTGAGAAAAATAAGCGTACAAATATTTGTGAATTGAAAGTCAATTATCTTTGCCATCTTCCAAAGTACCAAATAGGTCAATTCTGAGCAACAAAAGGATTCTTGCTAAAAAAAAAATGTTAGTAGGTGTCAGCTACATGAAACTAGAAGTGGTACATGGGCATTTAAAGAGGTCCACCTGTAAAATTCCCCTGTGCTGTTAATCCAGCAAAAATCTAATTCTGTGAACTCGGGGGCACAGCCAAAAAATATAATTTTCTGGTTTTGTATTCTCTGCTATGAATAAGAAATTTTAGCTGCTTGATCTGTCTTTGTTATATATGTACTTTATATGTATGCCCAGGGGTTCTAGGGTAATGAATTCATTTAAAATTATCAAAGTACAGAATACGTACAACTTTTTCCCCCTGGGGAAATTACGAGTTGGGAACACTACCTCTTAACAAAGAAGACAAAGAAAAAGAACAAAATTCTTTAAGACTTAAAAAACCATGAATTGGGACATTACAGATTAGTTTTCTTCTGGTTCTAGTTCTATTTAAAAAAAACTTTAAGTTTCTAGGGATGTTTATAGCAAAAGGAAGGAAAGGATAAACAGTAAAAGCATGACTGTGGTTAATGTGTTGACTTTCTGACTGCTGTATAATCTCCAAGGTCAGTGCAGCGTGGTCTGGGTTAGGATCACATCAATGTTAGACCTATAGCAAAGCTATAGACAAAGGAAAAGATTACTAGAAAGAAGCAATGAAAAGAAGGACTCCATAGAAAAGTCAAGAGGGAGACCAGTAAAAACGAAGAAAGGAAGAAAAATGAGCAAACCATTTCAGAAAAGAGTCGATACAATGAACAATTATCCTTTAGTGAAGGAAAACAAGACAAAAATCTCTGAAGAAAAGTATTACAATAAATTTCATGAGGCCCCCAGAAATTACAATCCAGCAACTCAGAATCCCCAGAATGTTTTCAAAAGAGCAATAAGCAAATTAAGCAAAATATAAACAAAAACAAGACCTAACCTACAGGAATATCATAGTCAAATTCCAAAACCCCCCCAAATTCCAAAATGTATGTATGTATGTATGTATGTGGATATGTGGATATGCATATGTATGTATGTATGTATGGGTATATGTGTGTGTATCTGTGCTTAATTGTAGCCTTCTTGGGGAAGGGTGAGGAAAGAGGGGAGGGGGAGAGGATAAGGGAGGGATTATTAGAGGGGATGGTGAGGGAATAGGATGGGAGCAGTAATAGAAGAGTGTTTAGTTTAACAAGAATGGGAAGATAAGGGAGAGATCCTTGGAGGGGGTAGGTTAAGTAATAGGAGGGCAAAGGAGCAGGGAGAAATAAAGTAGAGGAGTCAGGAGGGACAGGAAATAATAGATACACATGAACATGACATAAAGATAAGGAGAGAATTTATTAGGGAAAGAAGCAGAGGTCATAATCATGATCTCAGACAAAGTTAAAGCTAAGGTAGATTTAATCATAAGAGAAAAATAGGGGAACTATACCATATGTCGGCCATATTCATCAATATTGCTTTAGATTACTTAAAATAACTAGATAGTATAATATTCCTGTGGTGTAGGAGATGAAAAATTGGTGGACTTAGAAAAATATGCAAAGACTCAGACCTGTGAAGGAAAATGTTATCCACCCTCAGAGAAACAGAGGACAAATGAGCATAGCATGATCTTATATAGACGTATATGAATGTATATGCCTATATATAAGTATGATTAAAGATATCTAAGCATGTGTTTATGTAGGTAAGTGTGTGTGTATATATGTGTGTGTATGTATGTATGTATGCATGTGTATATATGGATATATATGTATGTGTGTATGGGTATATGTGTGTGTATCTGTGCTTAATTGTAGTTTTCTTGGGGAAGGGTGAGGAAAGAGGGGAAAAAGAACAAAGTAAAAAGTACACAACAGAGAATGAAAGAAAATTTACAAAAAAGCAAAGAAAAGACATTAGCGTTGGACACAGTGCATAGTATTCATGATATAGGCATTCTTGAAATGGAAATCCGGTGCTATATATTTTGAATCCTCTCACGTTCTGCTGTGTACATTGCAATGTTTTTTTCTTCTCTTATTTTGTATTTAAGTTTATAATGTTTATTTTCCTTTTCTTATTGTGTATTTAAGTTTAAATAAATTAATAAATTTTAAAGTATTCTTAATATATATACAAAGAATACAGTATAATGTAGCAGGGGAGAGAATTATGAATAGCTATAGGGGTAAGGAGTGGCCCCCTGTGGGAAACTGAGTTGAATTTAATTGATTGAGGATCGAAGGAAAAATTTGGTCAATTTAGCAAATATTTCTTTCTATTTTTAATTTCATAAGTAGCTGCCATAACATGTAAGCTTCCTGAGGACAGGCAATGATTTTCTCTTCTCTTTGCAACTACAGTGCCTAGAACAATGCCTGACACATAGTTGGCACTTAATAAAGGCTTGTTGATTGTTTGGAAAAGAATTGTGTTTTCCTCTTTTTTTGTAACTGGCTTTGTCCCAAGAAAAGCATGCAAAGACTTTTAGATCCAGCATATAGAGCTGGAGGAAATGTCAGAGATCATCTGGTCTAACCCCATCATTTAACACATGAGAAAACTGAGACCCAGAGAGAAACAAAGGAAATAGGCATATATTAAGTAAGTGCCTACATTCCAGGCACTATACTCAGCACTTTACACTATTCTCCCATTTGATTTTTCACGAGTCTGGAAGGTAAGTGATATTATTATTATTATTCCCATTTTATGGTTGAAGAAACTAAGGCAGACAATGATTAAGTGACTTTTCAGAATCACACAGCTAGTGAGCATCTGATCACAGATTTGAACTCAGGTCTTCCTAATGCCAAGCCCAGCATACAGCTGCCTCTAAGAAAAGTAAAATGACTCACCTATGGTTAGAGAGGTGGTATAACTAAGGTTTGGACCCAGGTACTCTGAGTCTACATCTGGCACTGTTTCCACTGGGGGGGCTCCTTTCTTCCCTCCTTACTCCTGTGGTTCCCTATGCCCTATGACAACCATGTAATGATTTTTATTTTTTTATTCCAAGATAATTTTCGTTGCTTCAGCATAGCATTTCTTCACGTTCCATAAGAAAAGTTATCCCATATGTAGATATTCAGCAGAGCCCATCCTGAGATAAATTCTGGTATCAGTAAAAATTGGCCACTGGTGCTCCCCTGTCTCTCTTTAGCACCTAGTCTAACCCCTTAGAGGTAACCCTACGCTCCCAAGTATCCGTCTGCTATGTGCCCTGTTCTCCAAGAGCTCAGCTATCAGTCAGTATATGTAATTTGCATGGCTGTTCAATTATTACATTTAATTTTTGGCTTGTATTTTCTCACGTCGTACATAGAAGGCAATCAGATCCAATACTCTTTAGGGACAACTATTTAATATATCACATTAAGTGATACACTGGAACCCCAAAGGAATAACTGTAATGGTGTAATCACTAAGGAATAAAGATAAATCACACTGCAGAAGCAAATATCACATGAAATAAAAAGGGCAGTTGGAGGATAGACCCTAATGTGCAACCTTTAATATCAGGCTTTTGACAATTAATTCAGTCTTGGCTATACACATGCAGACAGTCCAGTTGAATAAAGGGAGAGCAGAGTCTTAGGCCGGAAAAGTGGAAAACTGATGAGTGAAATATTCTTACTTGAGCTTGGGCAAATAGCTGAAATTTAATCTATTGAATGTCCCTAAGACTGAAGAAACAAAATTTAAGCTCCCTCTGTTCCCACACCATGCAAGGCTCAAGTGGGAATTTCTGTAATCAGCTATCCTTTACTGAGCCCAGTACTGTGTTACAGCCTCATAAGGGAAATGGAGTGGAGAGGAGGCTTGATGCCCATTACAGGCTCTAGTATGACCCTCCACAAGGCAATAGAAAAGAAAATGATATGTTAGCCATCCTTCAGCTCTGAAAATGCCATGTCTAGCGCTTCTTGAGCTCGGTCTGGGCATCTATGAAACATTGCAATATTATTTCGCTTACAAAATCTCCTTCAAGTAGTTACTCACAGTGGGATGTTCGGAATTTCAAATACCTTGGGGAAAATGGATGAACACCTAAGAAAGCAGCTTTCTTTTTTTCCCAAATATCATCTGGGTTGTTGCTTTTTAAAAAGAAACTGTTTTGAGGTTACAGCGTGTTAAGTGGGGTAACCAAGTGACAGAGCAAAAATAAACCAGATGCTCAGCTTTCAGACTTTTCTGAAACCATTTGGTTAAGAGGAAAGGAAGGGTGGATTACATGGGGTAGAGGAAGACTCTCAGGGTTTTAAAATCCCTATCTCAGATGTTTCCCAGTTTGGTGACCATGGTGTAGACAAATGAGTTAAGCTCTCTTGGACTCAATTCCCTTAGCAGAAAAACGGGGAAGATAATAATATGAATCTCAAAATGGTTGTTGTGAGGATTGAATGAAATGGCATATGTAATATACTCTTAAAGTATTACATTCAATGCTAGTTGGTGTCATTATTAATTAAATATTTCACTGGATTTCTTATTCACTCATCATTATTATCATTCTGTTAACATAAGATCACAGACTTAAAATTGGAAGGGCCCTTGGAGACCTGCTAAGTGCAGTGTGCTGAACAAAAGTACAACATCTCCACAGAGAGGGAAAATACAAGCCAAAAATTAAATGTAATAATTGAACCACCATGTAAATTACAGTCTTCCTTTGAGACCCAGACTGGGCAAGTGACCTGCACTAGGATGCAAAGCAAATGAGCATGGCATTTTCAGAGCTAAAGAGGAGGGAACATTGCTTTCATTCAGTCTTCTGGGGTCTCAAGGATGTGCATATGAGAAGACAAGCCCACAGCTCAGACTGTATCCATAAGGTAAACGCACAGCAGCATGATGAAGCAGGTAGAGCTTGGTCACTGAAGTCAAAAAGGTCTGAGTTCAAGTCTCACCTCTGACTGTGGGATATGCAGCATGCCATACTGGACTTGGAGTTCAAATCCTGCCTTAAACACTTAGTATGTACTAATAGTGTGACCCAGGACAAGTGCCTTTTTGTGCCTTTGTTTATTCATTTGCAAAATAGGAATGGTTGTTGGAGCTGATAGTCTCTAAAGATCTTTTCATCTTAGGGCCCTGAGCCATAAATCATGGCATGTTTCAATACCCTCAGACTAAGTCTATGTTACAGAGAACTTTGCATCTCTGTTGGAAGAGAGTGTTTCCTTCCCTGGAGTGACCTTGAACAACTGCTCCCATGCTTAGTACAGTGTGTTTCATATGGTAGGCTCTTCTTTATTGTTTACTGAATGGAGCAATGAATTGGTCTGTAAGGATATTTTTATGGGAGAGAACTAGAGAAATTCCACATTCTCTTTCATTTCTCCAGGGCATCACGATATAGATCGGGGATTCTTAACCTTTTGTCAGGGTCCTGGACCCTTTGGCTGCCTGGGAAAGCTTGTGAACCCCTTCCTAGAACCATGTTTCAATCTGCTTTTACCTACATTCTTAATGGAAGATGTAACACTATGCAAGTGCAGCTTCCCAAAAGAATGCTACTGTGAACAGCTTTTAAGGTTCTGATTGCACAGTATAGTCAACACTCCATTTATTCAAGAACAAATCAAAGGAAAACATTCACAACAAATCAAGATACAATATTCACAACATTACATCTTATCACAGAAAATCACCATATAGTGTTCACAACAGCTTGGCATTAAAGTGGCCACATAGTTTTCATCAAAGTGGTCACAGTATTTAGAACAAAGAACAAAAAGAACAAACATCTGGTATCCCTAAGGAGGTTTGCCTCCTTACTCAGTCATTCAGTCATCTCAAAATATAATAATCAGTCTTCCACTCCTGGGGCAATCATAGGTTAACTTAATCAGTCACTTATCTAGCAATCAGTCACTAAGTATCATTAATCACTAAATACAGTCATTAGAAAATTACACTAACCCTCCACCCCTGGGTGTCTAGTAAACTTCAATTTCATCACTCCTACAATATCCAAAGAGAAGCCTTTTCTTCATCTTGACTTGGGGTGGTCTTTCAGATTCCCTGGATCCCTTTCCATGGTCCCAGCTCCTACTTGAATCCACCAAACAGTCAAGGGGATTCAGAGGCAGACAGCTCCCAGGTTCTTTTCCAGTCCTCCAGACAGTTCTTGTTACACACTGAAGCTCACAGGGTCCAGCACATCTCAAACCCTTCACAACTTCTGTTCCCAGGAACTCAAGGATCAAGCAAGCCACAAACAAAGTCTTATCCAGGTGATGTTTCTTCAGTCCTCCAGCAGTTCAGCTGGCCCTAGGACCCAGAATCTCAGCCTTCCAGCAGCCTTCTTGGAAGCAACTTCAGCCTTCACCAGATTCTGGTCTCAAGGAAATCTCTCAGTTTTCAGTCAGCTTCCAAATGCTCACTGAGAGAAACTCTCTCTCTCTCTCCTCCACCAGGAGCCTGCCAGGAGAAAAAAAATTATAATTCTGACTGTCTCTCTCTGGGGCTCTTCTTATATACACACAAATCATTGGCTTCCTGTTTCAGCCAAACTCTTCTGTTATGTCAGCAACAGGAGACACAGTTCACACCCTTTGTCTCTTAGCCACAAAGGTTTGATTAGTTACTAAGGGCTAAGTACCTGATTACTTGACATAAGAAAAAGAGGTCTTCAAATTTAAATTAATTACCATTACAGAAGAAAATATTAAATTTTAGTCATAGTGGAATAAAAGAAAGATGTATTTTTCCACATCCAAGTTCATGGAGTCCCTGTAATGAATCCAAAGAACCCTTGCTAGGAATTCTAGTCCCTTGCAATATTGCTTCACCCTTGCCCTGTTTCATGGAGCCAATGAAGAACATTAAGTATGCTATAGTGGTGTAATATTTTCCAGGGATGGGGATGGAGACTTGCCCTGTGATATCATTGGAATAGGGAATTTCTAGGTGGGGAAATTCTCTCTACTAATGCAGAATGGTATCTCCTCTGAAATTTACATTCTTAAAAGGATGGAAAGAATTCTAGATTTTGAGTTGAAGTACTTGGATTCAACTCCCAAGTCTACCAGTTACTAACTGTATGATCTTAAGGCAGTGATTCTCAACCTTCCTAATGCTGCAACACTTTAATACTTGTATGTGGGTGTATTTGCATGTGGGTGAACCCTCCTGGAGATGGATAGAGGAGCAGTGTCTCAGTTTCTAAGACCATCATAAATATGTATTTTCCATTGGTCTTTGGCGACCCCTGTGAAAGGGTTGTTCGACCCCCAAAGAGGGAGTGAAGCATACGTTGAGGACCACTGCCTTAAGAAAGTCGCTTTGCACCCAGGTTTCCTCTCTAGTAAAATTAAGGAGAACTAGATGGCCAAATGTCCAGTACATAGGAAATGCTCAATGAATGCTCCTTGACTGAGCAGTAGAGGCCCTTCCCAAACCTACTTCTATCAATTGCTGTTCATTTTTAAAGCAGTGTTCTAGAGACATGTAATGTTAATCAATTTGTTGGATATTTAGGGCTAAGTGGATAGGATACTTAGGGCTAAGTAGATCAGATACTTAGGGCTAAATAGATCAGTAACTTGGGGCCAAGTATAAAACTCTGTCCATTGGTGAAAAGGTGTGAATTCCCCTGTTGACATGGAAGAA
>JAQQSW010015739.1:0-11822 GCA_028646575.1 Pseudocheirus occidentalis | reverse complement strand
AAATTTCTGTAAAATAACACCTATGCCCCATCCAAACAATGGTAACATATCATTTTCAGTAATATTTCAATAGTATTTAGCTTCATAGATTATTTTTTTCTTAAATTTATTTAATTTTTTAGTTTTCAACATTCATTTCCACAAGATTTGGAGTTACAAAATTTCTCCCCTTTTCTCCCCATTCCTCACCCCAAGATACCAAGCATGCTAAATTCTCCTTTCTCCAATCTCCTCTCTCCTATAACCCTAACTCATAACCACACTTTACTTTCTTATAGGGGAAGTTGGATTTCTACACACCATTGCCTATATATCTTATTTCCCAGGTTCATATAAAGACATCATTTAACACTGTTTTTTTTAAACTTTCAGTTCCAAATTCTTTCCATTCTTAACACCTCACCCAACCCACTTGGAAGATAAGTAATTCAATACAGGTTATATATGTGTCATTAAGTAAAACATTTCCATGGTATTCATGTTGTGAAAGACTAACTTTAAGGATGTAGTAAAAAGATGGTGTAGTAAAAGCAGGAACCAGCTTGAGTTCCCATTCTAACCACCTCCAATACCTTTAAAAATGACTCTAAATAAAATTTAAAACTACAGAATCTACAAAGTGACAGATAGAAACAAATCCTCCACTGAAGGCAGCCTGGCAGGCAAAAAAGAGGGGTCTATTGCACTAGGGGGAGCAGAGCACAGTCTAGTATGGGCCATACCAGTCCAAACCAGAGACTCAGATTTCCCAGAGCAGATTTCAGGGACTGATTCACTGGCAGCTGTGGGATGTTTTTCATGGGATGGTCAGTGGATTCTTTCAATTTCTCTTTTACCCTCTGATTCTAGAATATCAGGGCAGATTTCCTGGATAATTTCTTAAAATACAATGTCTAGGATCTTTTTTCATCATGGCTTTCAGGTAGTATAATAATGTTTAAATTACCTCTCCTGGATCTATTTTCCATGTCAGTGTTTATTTTCAATGAGTTATTTCACATTGCCTTCTACTTTTTTTTCCTTCCTTTGTATCTGTTTTGTAGTGTCTTGACTTCTCATGAAGTCATTAGCTTCCTTTTGCTCCAATCTAGTTTTGAAGCAATTATTTTCTCCAGTGAGCTTTTGAAATTCACTTTTGATCTGGCTAATTCTGCTTTTTAAGGTATTCTTCTCCTTAATGACTTTTTGGTTCTCTTTTGCCATATGATTAGGACTATTTTTAAGGTGTTATTTTCTTTAGTATTTTTGGAGAATCCTTTACTGTTGACTCATTTTTCATGATTTTCTTGCATCATTCTCATTTCTCTTCCCAATTTTTCCTGTACTTTTTTCCTTGATTTTATTTTTTCAATTAATTAACTTTTGTTTATTTTAAGTTTACATCATTAATTTCAACAAGACTTTGAGTTACAAATTTTCTCCCCATCTTTCCCATACTCACCACCCCAAAACAAAGATCCAACTGTATATCCCCTCCCCCAATCTGCTCTCTTTTATATCCTTCCTCATCACTCCACTGAATTTCCTGTAGGGTGAGATGGATCTCCTTACCCCAGTGCCTATATATCTTAAGTACACACACACACACACACACACACACACACACACATTTAACATTTTATAATAGAAATTTAAATTCTAAATTCTTTCCTTTCCTCCATTATCACACACCCCCATTGGAAAGACAAGCACTTCAATACAGGCTGTACATGTGTAGATACACAGAACATCTTGACAACGGACATATTGTGAAAGACTGTCTATATTTTCCCCTTCCTATTTTGCCCCCTGCTCCTATTGAATTCTCTACTTTGCCTCAGTCCCTTTACAAAAGTGTGTGCTTCTAAAAACCTTCCCAATGAACCTCCCCTCCCTTCCATCATCCCCCCTCTCATCCCCATCCCCCCTACTTTTGTGTAGGGGAAGATACCGAATTTAGAGTGTATGCCATTCCTTTCCTAACCCAAATTCAATGAGAGTAAAGTTGACCCTTTCCCCTTGCTTCCTGTTCTTCCCCTCCATTGTAACAGATATACATTGCGTCTTCTATATGAGATAATTAACCCCATTCTGTCTCTCCCTGTCTCCTCTCATTCTATTTCTCTCCCACCTTTCAAATTCCCATTTTATAATATACAATCCCTTTCTATTAAATTGATCCTGTGCCCTCTGTATATGTACAGATATATACACAGACTCACATAGATATTGATATGCATATATACCCTTCTATATAGACAAATGTGTATGTATATATATACATATTCATATGTACTTACACACATACATATATGTGTGTATATATATACATTTATGTATGCATATATGTATATATAAGTATAGGGGTGTGTGTCTGTGTGTGTATACACACATACATATACATCTTTATATATCTATATTCTCTTCACCTATCCTCATACTGAGAAAAGTTTCATAAGTTATAATTATCATTTTTCCATGTTGGCATATAAACAGTTCAATTTTGATAAGTTCCTTATGGTTTCTTTTCTATGTTTACCTTCTCATGCTTCTTGTATTTGAAAGTAAAATTTTCTATTCAGTTCTGGGTTTTTCATGAAGAATACTTGAAAGTCCTCCATGTCATTGAATGACCATATTTTCCCCTGAGAAATTATACTCAGTTATCCTGGGTAGATGATTCTTGGTTTCAATCCTAGCTCCCATGATCTCCAGAATATCATATTCCAGGTCCTTTGATCCCTTAATGTAGAAGCTGCTAGAGATCCTGGGTAACCTTGATTATGTTTCCACCGTATTCAAATTGTTTTTATTGGCAGCTTGCCATATTTTCTCCTTGATCTGGGAACTCCAGAACCTGCATATGACATTACTAGAAGTTTTCTTTTTGCGATCTTTTTCAAGAGGTGATTTGGTGAATTATTTCAAGTTCTATTTTGCTATCTGGTTCTAAAGCATCAGGGCAATTTTCCTTGAGAATTTCTTGAAGGATGCTTTCTTGGTTATTTTTTTTTGTCATGGCTTTCAGATAGTCCAACAATTTTTAAATTGTCTCTCCTGGATCTATTTTCCAGGTCAGTGGTTTTTTTTCAAGGAGATATTTCACGTTGCCTTCTATTTTTTTTCATGTTTATAACTGTTTAATAATATCTTGGTTTCTCATAAAGTCATTTGCTTCCATTTGCTCCACTCTAACTCTGAACTAATTATGTTCCTTAGTGAGCTTTTGAGATTCTCTTTCCATCTGGCAGATTCAACATTTTGAGGCATTCTTCTCCTCATTGGCTTTTTGGGGGGCTCTTTTGACATTTGAGTAAATCTATTTTTAAGGTGTGATTTTCTTCAGTCAGATTGATGACTTTCATTTCATAATTTTCTTGCATAGTTTTCATTTCCCTTCCCAAATTTTCCTCCAATTCTCTTATTTGGTTTTCAAAATCCTCCTTAAGCTCCTCTATGACCTACAACCAGCTTCTGTTTCTTTTTTTTTCCTTAGGAGCTTATTGTGCAGGAGTTCTGACTGTGTTGTCTTCCTCCTGTTCCATGCTTTGATGCTTTTTCTCCCCAGAAAAGGAATATAAAGTTTGATTGCTGAGCTTTGTTTGCTTCCTTTGCTTGCTCATGTTGCCAGTCAATTAATTTGATTTTTGAGCCACAGTAGAACTCTGCTTTCAGAATGGAGAGCTTTGTCCCAAATCACTGGGGTTTTCACAGCTGCCAGAGCTATTAGGAGGTGCAGTCTCTGCTGCCTCCACCAGCTTTGGCTCACTGAAAAAGCACCTGAGGACCACCACCCAAGACAATGATCTCAATCCAGGCTGGTTAAGGCAACAGAATTTAGACTCTAAATGATTGCTTAGTCCCTCTGCAATCTGCAGTCTGAGAGCTCTGAAGCAGCCACATGGAGGCGGCTGCAGGGCTGCCACTTCTGCTGCTTTATTGTGCTGGGTGCAGACAGCTGGACCCATTTTCTCCCACATATTTAGCTGAGTTCCACTGATCATTCATTTTGTCCTTGTTTCTTATTGGTTGATAATTCTGGAAACTGCCACAGTTACTGGTGATCCATTCTCCAGAGTGTTCCAGCTGTGACTTGTCCTGACCACCCTGGGACTAAGTCGTAGTTTTAGCCCATGCTGGGCTTACCTTCCAGCATTCTGTGATTTGCTCTTTTCATCCCACCTACTGGGCTTCCCCCAGTGGGAGATGTGTTTTCCTGTATTTTTATGGGTTCTGGAGCTCTAAAAATTTTTAGAGTCATATTTTATAGGCATTTGAGGTAGTTACACTGGGAGCTGCAAAGTTCTGCTTCTACTCTGCCGTTTTTACTCTTCCCCTCCTCTTACTTGATTTTCAGTATCATTCTTGATATCATTCATGACCTACCATCAGTTCATATTTTTCTTGGAGGCTTTTTAAGCAGCAGTTTTGACTTTGCTGTCTTCTTCTTGTTCTATGTTTTTATCCTCTCTGTCACCAAAAAATATTCTCTTGTTTGATTGTGCTTCCTCTTTTTGCTCATCTTGCCTGTAATTACTTGAATTTTGAACTCTTTGCCACAGTCGAACTCTGTTTCCACAATGGAGAGTGCTTTGTCCCAAATTTCTGGGATTTTGTCCAGCTGCTGTCATAGTTTCTTCTAGGTACTTGCCTCAGAACTGTGAGGAAGATTGCCTCTACACAACCTCAAAAACTCTGCCACACTAGCACTCCTTACCCCAGGATCATCACCCAAGATTGTAACCCAGATGCAAGCAGGGCAAAGAAAGAGAATACTGTCTTAGCACCACCAAAGAGATTCTAGAAATTGCCCTTTGGCTAGCTCCTTGATCTCCCCATGATTTTTTGGCCAGGAGCCCTGGAAGCACCTACAATGGCAGTAGTTGCAGATGAGTGCCACCTCCACCCCAGGGGTAAAGGCCAGACAGTGGTCTTCTCTTATGCAATTCTAACAGATTTCCCCCCATTGACCTTTCATTTTCTTTTTGGCATTTATGGGCTGAGAAATCTGGAAGGTACCATAGCTATGAGTAATTCACTCTCCTGAAGTCTGTCTTGGAAGATCTGTGCCAGGGGTGTGTGCCAGCACAACACACGTGGGACTGGGCTGGGCTCCCAGGGAAGGGAGATAAATCCTTTCTATTATCCTGCCAGGCTATCTACAGTGGGAAATTTGTTTCTCTCTGTCACTTTCTGGGTTCCGTAGCTCAAATATTTGTTTAGAGTCATTTTTTACAGGTATTGGATGAGGTTGGACAAGGAGCTCAACAAATTTCTGCTTTTGCTCCAACATTTTGGCTCTGCCTTCAGAATAATAGATTTCTTTCTAACTTGAAAATTATTTAAGAAGTAATGAGTCATTCAACAGATAACATTTGATCATGGAGGGAAAGCTTAGACACAAAAATAATTGCTTTCTGACCTGAAGAGAATAAATTGGGGTGGGTAGTTTAGGTAGCTAGGATGAGGCATAACTGGAATTTAACTAGCAATTTAATATTTGGTTCACAAAGTACTTTTGATATATTGCCTGTTTTGAGCCTCATAATAATCAATGAGGGAAGTACTAAAGGATAATAGCATTTTCCTTTACAGAGCATTTAACAGAGTCAGGGAGATTCGGTGACTTGCCCATGGACTTACATATAGTATGTGTGTAAGAGTTTAAATTTGAAATTCTCATCTTATCTTCAGTTCTAACTCTATGCTTTATTCCATGACACTCTTCATAAAAAGGATAGTGGTCTCTCAAAAGGTTGAGAAAAACACTGAATTAAAAAGGAAAGAACATAGAAAATGCAACTTTGACTAAGTCACAATATTTTTTACCCCCATGGGTCCATCATTGTTGATTGTTATGTGATAGTAATCTAACTCTATCTCTACACACAAGTTATCATTACTGCATTTTTTCCTCCAGGTTAATGTATTAGAATAATGTAGCTGGGGGAGGGGGGCAGGCAAGATGGTGGCATAGAAGCAACAAGGTTCTTCAGCTTCCACATAGCCACCTCAAATAACCATAAAATATGACTCTAAACAAATTTTAGGGTTCCAAAATTCAAAACACCAAAACACATCTCCTGCTGAAGGCAGCTTGGCAGGAAGGGCTCATCACAGTGTGCTGGGAGCCTAAGCAAGCCCAGCCAAAGCTGGAGCCTTCAGGAGAATGGATCAGTGGCATCTGTAGCAGTTTACAGAATTATCAAGCAAGAAAAAGAAGGACTAAGTGAAAGGTCAGTGGAACTCAGCTAAATCTGGAGGAGAAAAGCAGACTGGCCAAACTACTTCCAGAGCAAGAAAGTTGCAGAAATGGCAGCCCTGCAGCCACACCTGCATGTGCCTGCGTTAGAGCTCCCAGCCTGCAGACTGCAAGGGGGTCAACCTTTTGTTCAGAGGCTAAGTGCTCTTGTGTTGAGTGGCCTGGATCCAGATTGTGGTCTTGGGTGGTGGCACATGGGTGTGTTTTCAGTAAACCAAAGCTGTTGAGAGCTGCTGAAGCCTCCCAATAACTGTGGCTGCTGAGGAAACCCAAGCCATTTGGGACAGAGCTTTCCCCTCTGCAAGCAGAGTTCCACAGAGATAAAAAAAATCAAGTAATTCACTAGCAACATGAGAAGACAAAGGAAGCAAAGTAAGAACAGCAATAGAACTCTAGAATCCTTTTGTGGGGACAAAAAAAGGATCAAAGCATGGAAGGGGAGTAAGATAATAGTCAGATCTTCCACAACAAAAGCTTCCAAGAAACATGTAGACTGCCAACAAGCCATAGATGAGCTTAAGAAGGATTTTGAAAACCGAATAAGAGAAGTGGAGGAAAATTTGGGAAGAGAAATGAGAATGATGCAAGAAAATCATGAAAATAGAGTCAACAACCTGACTGACCAAAACAACACTTTAAAAAAATAGATTAACTCAAATGGCCAAAGAGGTCCAAAATGCCAATGAGGAGAAGAATGATTTAAAAAGTCGAATTTTCCAGATGGAAAAAAGAATCTCACAAGCTTTCTGAAGAGAATAATTCCTTCAGAATGAGAGTGGAGCAAATGGAAGCAAATGACTTATGAGAAATTAAGATACTATTAAACAGATCCAAACAAATGAGTAAATAGAAGGCAATGTGAAATATCTCCTTAAAAAAACATTGATCTGGAAAATAGATCCAGGAGAGACAATTTAAAAATTATTGGACTACCTGAAAGCCATCATCAAAAAAAGAACACAGAAATTATCCTTCAGGAAATTCTCAAGGAAAATTTTCCTGATATTTTAGAACCAGAGGGCAGAATAGAACTTGAAAGAGTTCAGCAATAACTTCTTGAAAAAGATCCCCAAAAGAAAACTCCTGGGAATGTTATAGCCTGGTTCCCAAGTTGTCAGATCATGGAGAAAATTTTACAGGCTACCAATAGGAAGCAATTTGAATACTGTGGAAGCACAATTAGGATAACTCAGGAAAACCTAGTATCTGGCACCTTCTACGTTGAGGGATCAAAGGGCCTGAAATTTAATATTCTGGAAATCAAGGGAGCTAGAATTATAGAATTATAAACTCTAGATTATTTCCCTTCCTCCCTCATCATCCACACTCACTGGAAAGACAAGCAATTCAATACAGGCTGTACATATGTAGTTACACTGAACATGTACACAGTGGACATATAGCGAGAGACTGATCATATGTCCCTCCTTCCTATCCCCCCCTCGTTCTATTCTCTACCCTGCCCCAGACCCTTTACAAAAATGTGTACTTCTATCAACCCTGCCCCCAAACCTGCCCTCCTCTCCCTCATGCCACATCTTGTCCCCATCCCTCCTACTCTCCTGTGTGGCAATATACCCAGTTTAAAGTGTATGTCATTCCTTCCCTAAGCCAAATTCAATGAGAGTAAGGTTTACCCATTCCCTTTTGCCTTCCTATTCTTTCCCTCTATTATAACAATTATCCCTAGCCTCTTCTGTATGAGATGATTAAGCCAATTCTGTCTCTCCCTGTCTCCTCTCATTCAAATCCTCTCCCACCTTAAAATTTCACCCTTCAAAGTATCATCAATTCCTATTCAATTGATCCTCTGCCTTCTATATACACATATACACAAATACACAGATTTGTTTTCATGCACATATATAAACCCTCTTATATAGACATATGTGAATGTACATGTATACATACATTTGTATTCCCTTCACCTATCCTCATACTGAGAAAAGTTTCATAAGTTACAATTATCGTTTTTGCATGTTGGCATGTTGTAATGCCATGCACAAGCAGATTCCCAAAAGAATGCTAATGTGAACAGCTTTTAATGTTAGGATTACACAGTAATAATGAACACTCTGTTTGTTCCATTACAAATCAAGGCAAACACTGACAATATAATATTTGCAGAATTACATCTTATCACAGAAAATCACAATATGGTGTTCATAACAGCTTAACATTACAATGGCCACACATTTTTCACTACAATGGCCACAATATTTAGAGCAAGGAAGAAAAGAATAATCATCTAGTTTCTGTAAGGGGAAACCCTTCTCACTAAATCATTTATTCAATCAGTTCACAATATATCAATCTTCCCCTCATGGATGTGAAATATAGATCATGTTGAAGGTATAGTTCCAGTGAAAGAAAACAGCTTAGATTGCATTAAAAGGCAAAACCTAAAGGTGTAAGGAGGTAATAATATTCATTTTGAAGACTACAGAGAAGTATGTTAAATTCTATTTTCTTCCTTCAAACATGACACTAAACACTGAAAATATTGCTTTATTTTAGAATTCTCCAATCATCCTTGTTCTAGTTTTATTCATAATTGACATATTTAGAAGAATGTCTGTAGAAAAAAATAATAATCTCACATCTTTTTCCACTCAAAAAATTCTATTTTGATTTTCTCCAGAACATTTCATTAAAAATCTAATGAATGCCCTCAAGTTTACTGAAACTTTCTTTGAGAATGTTTTCTCAGTAACAATACTCCTTGTAATGGTATGGCTCAATTAGAAGAAGGAGATTAGAGTGAAGGTGGGCCCAGTCATTTGTTCCACTTTGTGTAGAAGGCCCCAAAATAGGGTGCGTTTTCTTGGCATGCAGGAGGGGAAGGGACTGACATTTTTCTACCTGTCATCATACTATCTTCGTAGAATTACAGAATTTCAGAGTTTTACAAGTACAGACACATGAGATCAATTACATTACAATGGGAATCATAATATACTCAGAGTGGCTTCCAGAGGTCAACCTAAATATCATGCAGATTTCGTCATAATACATTTCTTACCATTTATAACTGAAGATGTTATAACCGTGTCATAGAAGTCATTCCTTTATATTTTAAAGAGCAACTTTATGATACAGACCACCTTGAAAATGATAACTTCATGGGAGTAAGTATTATTCCTTCCAGTTTACAACTTCATTCCAGCCCACATCAATTACAGGTAGGGAAGTCTCGTGGGAAACAAAATGGATATGGTATCAAGAGGAGTTATGATATGGATCTTACCTCTGAAAATCTCTTACAAGCTATCTGTGGATAAGTGATTTGATCTTTTGAAGCCTAATTTTCCTCATCTGTCAAATGAGGGAAAATTCAATAACTACCTCACAGGGTTATTGTATAATTCAAAGATGATGGTTAAAGAGTACTTGGCAAACCACACAGCAATATATAAATGGTATAATTATAAGTAGCAGTGGTAGCAGTAGTAGTAGTAGTCATAGCAGTAGTTGTAGTAGTAATAGCAGCAGCAGTAGCAGTAGCAGCAGCAGCAGCAGCAGCAGCAGCAGTAGTAGTAGTAATAGTAGTAGGAGTAGGAGTAGGAGGAGTAGTAGTAGTAGTAGTGGTAGTGGTAGTGGTAGTAGTAGTATAGTAATAGCATTAGTAGTAGAAGGAGGAGGATGAAGAGAAGCAACATTAGCAGCAGCAACAGCAGCAGTAGTAAGTATCTAGATTATATCAGGTAGAACTTGGCAACAAAGGTCCTCACATCAGAGAAGATGTGAGAAAATAAAATTCGTTCTTTTTTTTAATAAAATAATTCTCCTATGAAAAATCTATGTCTTTCCTTTCTGCCCTTTTATATTGGAATAATCTTATATTTCACAATATCTTCTTCAATATCTGCTCTAAGCTTTTTTATTTATTTATTTATAGTTAAAATACATAAAATTAGTCACAAAGGGCAGACTATGACATATAATTCAAGAGAGTAATTTACTAAACGTAACTTCCAAAACAATTTAACTTTAGCAATTAATT
The DNA here is from genome assembly GCA_028646575.1 of Pseudocheirus occidentalis. Lineage (NCBI taxonomy): Eukaryota > Metazoa > Chordata > Mammalia > Diprotodontia > Pseudocheiridae > Pseudocheirus > Pseudocheirus occidentalis. The sequence goes on along the minus strand of JAQQSW010015739.1, from coordinate 1,578 downwards.
TCCAAATTATCAAATGACAGCTTTCAAACTCAAATTATTTAACTGCATTTGGTCTAGTTTGGGGATTGTTTGAGTTTTAGTTCCCTTTTAGAAAGTAATAGCTTTTTATGCCATAAAACCTCATTTTGTTGTTCCCAAAGTGTACATTATCTACTTGTAATGTTATAATTTGACAATTGCTCTGAAGTTCCAAAGGCAAATTATGTCCTACAGTAGAGATTTTACTATTAAAATGTTTTTCTTTCTTCATTTTTTAGATTAACATTTGTGCATTTCAATTTCATTTTAAAATGTTTATATATAGATATATAGTCACATGTATAGTCTATATAGATACATAGGGATGTGCTAAAATTCATACCTGTATATTTATTTGTGCATCCCTGTGAATATTATGTAATTGTAATATTAAGTAACAATAATTCTATAAATTCATGATCTGCCTCTTCAGTATATCTCCCTGGGGAAAATTATTACACATTCTTTTCTATCCTTCTTATATGTGGATTTATGGAATGTTCAGAGTGGACTAGAACCTTTGACATGAGATTTATCTGTCCCTTTTTAGAGCTACTCATCTACCTTTGGTGTCTACCTGGCACTCAATTCTCACATGTGGCTCCAAGAAGCTATAGTATGTACAGCAGCCACACCCCCAGTAAACTCTCTAGGCAGATTGGTTAACCCATGTTGATGGTAACTGTCAAGTCTCAAATTCATCACAGAATTAATGGGGGTGGTTACCTCAAGTACGTTAAGATTCACCCAGCAGAATGGATGGAAGAGAACAATTTATTCCAACAGCCATGAAGGTGATTGAAGTAGGCTTTGTGCAAATCTTGGAGCTTGGTCAAATATTGAAGAAGCTGAGGTGATCAACTGCATCCCAGGCCATCTCCAGGCATCTTGACTTTTTGTTTTACCACAGGACTTTGGTGACTCTGGAAGAGAGAGTGAGACTGATGACATTGTGCAACTCTGCCTCACTTAAATCCAATGCATGCATGAATAAAAATATCAGCCCTTAATGTCATAGGTCTTTTTTTGAAAACAAAGGAGAAATATATATCCTACATAGAGTTCAGTGAAGTAGAGGCATTATTTAGTCAACTCATCAAGCATTTAAATGGCATTCTTCTAAGAACTCAAGATAGAGAACCAAGTCCTTGGCTACCACACGTTGACAATTCCATCACCTTTTCTGATCATACATTAGGAGGCTGATATCCCATGCCATTTGGGGGTATGAATCATCATGAGTAAAAGAACTGGCTGTTGCCTAAAATATGTTTTCATGATGCTCTTGATGAAGAAAAATTGCAATTTGGGGGTAATATGGTCTTCCACAATTCATAGTCACATAGCAGGATAGGAAAAATGTTGTTGCTTAAAAATAAGAAGATGGATTTCTACATAAAGGAGTAGCTTGAGATCCTTGAAAGTACAACAAAAAAATTTGGGAGTGTTATATATTCGTAATTTATATGTATATATATACACACACAAACACACACATATATGTATGTATGTATAGATATATATGTATATGTGTGCATGTGTGTATGTGTATATATATAT
>JAQQSW010015738.1:0-11822 GCA_028646575.1 Pseudocheirus occidentalis | reverse complement strand
ATCATTCTCATTTCTTTCCAATTTTTCCTCCACTTCTCTTATTTGTTTTTCAAAGTCCTTTTTCAGTTGATGTATAGCTTCTAGGCATTCTTCAATTGTCTTGGAAGCATTTGGTGTGGGAGTTCTGAGTTCTGGGCTGTCTTCCTCCCATTCCATGCTTTGATCCTTTTTGTCCACAAAAAAAGGATTCTAGAGTTTCATTGCTGTTCTTATTTTGCTTCCTTTTCCTCATGTTGGCCAGTCAGTTACTTGGTTGGGTTTTTTTTAGCTTTGTGAAACTCTGCTTCCGGGAGAAAAGCTCTGTTCCAAATTGCTGGGGTTTTCCCAGCTGCCGGAGCTATTAGGATGGTGTTGCAGCACCCCCCGCCCCAGCTTTGGCTTGCTGAAAGTGCTCCCCAGGACCACCACCCAAGACCACGATCCAGATCCAGGCCGCTCAACGCAAGAGCACTTGGCCCTCATCAAGCCATTCAGCCCCCCTGGGGGATCCACAGGTCAGGTGCTCTGAAGCAGTTCCTGCCCTTCCCCCACTGCTTCCTTGCCCTGCAGGTAGGTTGGCTGAACTGCTTTTCCTCCCCCAAATTTAGCTTGAAAGCTTCACTCACTTTCACTGACCTTTAATCCTGGCTTAGTAGATGTGAATATCCCTTCAGGTGCTTTAGATCTTCTCTGAAGTAGACTCAAGCTGTGGCTTGGGAGGCTCAGCTCCTCCCTGCTGCCCTGGAGCCTGGCCACATGGCGATTTCAGGCTGGGCTGGTCTCGGCTCCCGGCCTGCAAGCCTGAGCAATGAGCCCCTCCTGCAGAGCTGCCTTTCTGTAATCCCTATTTTTCACACCTTTGTAGAAGTGAAGTTGCTGGAGTCTGTAGATCTTCTCTCTTGTAGACTGGCTGCAGTGAGGCTTGGCTCGGGTCCTCCTGACTGCCCTGGGGCCTGGCTGTGGTTTGATTTCAGACTGCCGCAATGATCCCCTGCTGCTGAGCTGCCTTCTGTGAGCGATGTGTTTTCTGTATTTTTGTGAGTTTGAGAGTCCTAGAATTTGTCCATAGTCATATTTTATGGGTGTTTAGGGTGGCTGTGTGGGAGCTGCGGGACCTTGCTGCGTCTATGCTGCCATCTTGGCTTTGCCCCCAAAAAGACCTAAGGTTTTTTTTTTAAAGTATTTTTGTGACTCTTTTAATCAAGCTGTTAATTCTCTTTTCATAATTTTCTTGCATCACTTTTGTTTCTTTTCTCATTATTTCTTCTACCGCTCATCTCTTTCTTTAACTCTTCCAGGAATTCTTGTTGGACTTGGGTCTAATTAGCATTTTTCTTTGAGGCTTTGTTTGTAGCTGTTTTCACATTGTCTTCTTTTGAGTTTGTCTTGCTCTTCGCTGCCACCATATATTTTATGGTCAAGTTCTTTTTTGTTGTTCTTTGCTAATTTTCCTAGTCTATTTCTTTACTTTAACTTTATGCTAAAGTTGAGTTCTGCTCACCTGGGAATAAGAAGGCTATCCCAAGCTTCACGCTTTTTCATGCTGCTATTTTCAGAGCTATTTCTATAAACCTTCAAATTTTCAGTATTTCCAAGGTGGTGTGATCCAGGGAAAGGTATTGTCACTGGTCTCTAGTTTCTGCCCAGGAAGGGCCCCTGCTCCCCTGCAGCCACAAGCCTTCCTCTCCACCCTAGAGTTGGGATCTAAAACTGCATGTGGGCAATAGAGTTGCCCATCAGCACCATTTGCACCCACTGCCAGAACCGACTACCTTATAATCTCTTTCTGACCAATTGTCTGACCCCCTTGCTATATTTGAGCTGAGAATTTCAGAAGCTGCTGCTAGTGCTACTGTTGCTGCTGCCTCCAAACTTCACTACTGGAGCTCCTACCATGCTCCAGTTCCCTCCCCACTGTCACAGACCTCTCCTGCCAACCCCATGAGTTGTCTTAAGCTGGAATGCCTCATTCTGACCTTCTGTTGGCTCTGCTGCTCCAAAAATTTGATTTGAAGAGTTATCTTAAAGTTATTGGGAGGGGAATGTTGGGAGAGTTCAGCTGAGCTGTTGCCTTTACTCTGCCATCTTGGCTCTGCCCCTTAACAATTCCTACTTCCTAGAAGCTTATGTTCTAATAGGAAAAGTCAAAACATAAAAGAGAGCTAGAAGGGGCAGCTAGGTGACACAGTGAATAGAGTACCAGCCCTGGAGTCAGGAGAATCTGAGTTCAAATCCAGCCTCAGACACTTAACACAAAAACTAGCCATGTGACCTTGGGCAAGTCACTTAACCACAATCACCCTATATTCCCCCCTCAAAAAAGCAGGAAAAAAAGAGAGAGGGAGCTAGAAAGAGTCAGAGAACAGAGGAGGAGAAAGAGGAAAAGTATATGTCAGAGGAGGTCAGATTGATGAGGAAGTAAGGCAATCAATAGACTTAGTTGAGCTGAGAATGAAGCAGTCCTGGCTAGGTGGTCTCAAGATAAAGTGGTCCACCAGTCAGGAAAGCAAGCCCAACAACACTGATTAAGAGGTGCAACAGACCAGAAAGTGAGTTAAACTAAGGCTTTACAATTCTTCTTTTCACATATGCCCCTTTTCTCAAAGTGCAATCATTACCCTCGTTCAGGACCTCATTGTCTTTCTACTGGACAAGTCTTCCTACTGGGCAAGAGCTGTTCTCTGGACTCCTTCTATTCATTCTCTACAGTGTCCAGTCCATCCTCCATGCAGCTACTAAAACAATATTTCTAAAGTATGAGCAGAGCAGTTCACTTTTCTGTTCAAGAAGCCCCAGTGGCTGCCTTTTCTATTTGACTTTTCATATAATTCACACTCTGGCTCCAATTTGCCTTTTCAGAAGTACTTCACATTAGTCTCCCCCACAACCCCTCCATTCCAGCCAAATTGGTCCATTAGTTATTGTCTTCTATACATAACATTACATCTCCTGCCACCATGCTTTTGCATAAGAATGTCTCTCTAAAGCACCTGATTGCACTTTGGTTGAACCTTGAAGAAAGATAAAGCTTCTAAGAGGCAGAAATGAAGAGGGAGTGCATTCGAGGCCTGGGAGATGGCCAGGCAAAGGTATTGGAGATAGAAAATGCAGCGTCACGTGTGAGAAACAGTAGGAAGACCGGTTCGGTTGAGGTGTGTATAATACATAATAAGTCTCTAAAGGCAGAATGGGGCTGTATTGGAAAGAGCTTTAAATACCAGTCAGTCAATAAACATTTATTAAGGACCTACTACATGTCAGGTATTTTGCTAAGTTCTGAGGATACAAAGGTAAAAGACAGACCCTCCTCTTGACAAAATCTAACGAAGGAAACAAACACAAAGGTAAAAGGGAAGCAGGGATGTTTACTGAGTAATAGAATGACAGCGTCGCACTTGCTTTGTACAACAATGAGTGGCAACTGTGTGGGGAATCAACTGGAGCAAGTAGGAACTTGAGGCTAGGAGAATGAGAAGGCTATTGAGGGTCAGTTAGGTGGCGCAGTGAACAGAACAGTGGCCCAGGAGTCAGGAGGACCTGAGTTCAAATCTTGCCTCAGCACTAGACACACTATACTAGTTGTACGACCTTGGACAAGTCACTTAACCCCAATTGCCTTCCCCATTCCAAAAAAAAAAAGACTACTGAAGTAGCCCAAATGAAAGGTGATCAGGGGCATGGGAATGGAGAGAAGGGAAAGATGCAAGAAATGTGGAAGTAGAAAGAAGATTCTGCAGTTGATTCAATGTATGAGGTGAATGATCATGGGAAGCAGGGGATGATACAAAGGTTGTGAGCCCTGACGGATAAAGGAAGCATGTTCTATTCTCAGAGTTCCCAGTTGCTGGTGTCGGCCTCTGGGAAGGGACGTGGCATTAATTTTGTATATTGTTATACTTACTCTTCTCTATACATACGCATGCTGTTTTCCCTCTAAAAACACGAGAGCTTCTCAAGGGTGGGGGTTATTTTGTTGTTGTCTTGGTATCTCCGGAGCGTAGCACACAAAGCTTCACCCGTAATAGCTGCTTAATAAATGCATAACAGGACAGCCATGTGGGGCTGTGAATAAAGCACTGCGTCTGAAGTCAGGAAGATTCATCTCTGTGAGTTTGTATCTGGCCTCAGACGTTACTAGCTGTATGGCCCTGAGCAAGTCGCTTAACCCTGTTTGCCTCAGTTCCTGTCGTGCTAGGGAAGGCCCTTGCCTGGAACTCCCTAATTGTGTAGACAAGTATTTTGGGGAATGTTACTGGATGCAATGATAGACCTGTATGCCGTATGATATGCTGAGTGTTATGACATGTGTAGCTGACATGCTTTGCTTAAGGATGCTGTTGTGAATGCTACACGTTAGTTTATTGCTGAATAAATAGAGAGTGCATTATACTATGCCATCGACCCTTACAATTATTCACAGCAGCAGTCCTCGGGTGTGCTGCTGTGATTGGCTTTACAATTCCTCATCTGTAAAAGGAGCTGGAGAAGAAAATGGCAAACCGCTCCAGTATCTTTGCCAAGAAAACCCCAAATGGGTCACAAAGAGTCAGACATGACTGAAAGAACTGAACAGCAACAAAAAAAAATGTAGAATAGATTAAAAAATTCTTTAAAAAAAGCAATCTGGTGGTGCCTAGGTGGTGCAATGAATGGAGCACCAGCCCTGGAGTCAGGAGGACCTGAGTTCAAATCTGACCTCAGACACTTGACACAAAAACTAGCCGTGTGACTTTGGGCAAGTCACTTAACCCCAATTGCCCTCCAAAAAAACAAAAGAAAGAAAAAAAATGTTATCTGAGGTCCTCTGTGAAGGACATTGTCTATCATGAAATAGCTCAGTGTAGAGGGCAGGGCACTGGACTTAGAGTCAGGAAGACCAGGAATCAAGTCCTGTGCCAAATTTACTAGCCATGTGTGACATTAGAAAAGTCACTCAGCCTCTCCATGCTTCTGTTTACTCATCTGTAAAATGGGGAGGTTGAAGCAGATGTCCTCAGAACTGTTCCAGCTCTAGAGCTCTGTGATTCTAGGCACAGCACAAATATTAAAAATAGCATACTGTGAAGTGTGGTACCATGGACAAAATGCCATCTCTGAAGTTAAAGGATCTGGGTTCAAATCTAGCCTTTAACACTAGCTGTGAAACCTTGGAGAAATCTCTTCATCCACCTGGGTGTTCAGTTTTCTCTTCAATAAGATGAGAGATTGGGCTAAATGGATTCCAAGGTCTCTTTGAACTTCAGGTACCCTTGTGCCTTTCTAAATAGAGCTTCAGTTCTTTTATGTTTTATCCCATGGCAAAGTCACCAGAATTATGTGAGCAAAGCTCTGTCACATTCCTGAATGCAGAGAATGACTCATACTTAGCCAAGTAGTGGGTCATGCATAGTATCCTCCAAGTACTGAAAACCTGTGCTTAGAAATTCTGGGTCTGAAGTGGAAGGTACACATAGTCAGGAAAACTACAAGCATCACAGAATTGCAGCATTTTAGAGCTGGAAGAGAAATCGCTCATCAGCCATCTTGTCAAACTTACATTCCCCAAAAGAAGCCACTTTCCTAGTCATCATCATCATAACTAGTGTTTATAAAGTGCTTTCAGGTCTGCAAACTGCTTTCCACATATTATTTCATTCAAGCCTCACAACCACCACAGGAAGTAAGTTCTCTTATTATTACTGTTTTACTGAGCCTGAGAAAGTCTAAGTCACTGGCCCAGGTCTTGTGGGTCAGGACAGTGGTGGACCTGGAAAGACCTGAGTTAACCTCACCATCCTTCCATAGCATAAGCCTGGGTTGAAGCTGCATAACTGCTATGAGCTCTGGCCTAAATCACAGCCTGAGCCACATGGAGCCCATCGTGGGAAGATCTTGACCAGCAGAATAGCAGAAATAGAGCAGGAGAGGCAAAGCAGAGGGAAGAACTTGCCTAAAGGAACTTGTTTGTGGGGAGGCCTGATAGAAAGATTGCTAGAGAAGTAGACACTCCCTGGATTGGTGATGAGTACCTTGCTAAATCTTACCTCCTGGTATCCTAATAATGATGTTCCAAATAAATATTTTGATTTTGTCTTTGAGTAAGAGAGTTTATTACATTTTGAAAATCTACCCTGGAAATATGTATGCATATTCATAGCAACTGCTATGAGTGTCACAATGGTGTTACTGCAAGTCAGTTAACTCTGTTTGCCTCAGTTTCCTCATCTGTAAAATGACCTGGAGAAGAAAATGGAAAACTCCTCTGGTATCTTTGCCAAGAAAACCCCAAATGAGGTCACAAAGAGTCAGGCATGACCAAAATAATTCAACAACATTCAAGCCCTCAGACTCTTAAGAGTTTTATTTCACCAGAAGCAAAAGCACAACTGGGCCACCAGGGTCTCACAACTGAATAGCAGGATTTGAATTAGGTCTTCCTGACTTTAAGGCCATCATTTTACACAGACTAGCCTAGTACACATGCAATCTCCCACCTCTATGCCTTTGAACTAACTGAGCCCCATGCCTAGAATGCACTCCTTCCTCACATGCCCCTCTTAGAATCCCTTACTTTCTTCAAGACTCGGCTCAAATGTCACCTCTTTCTTGAAGCCACTCCTTAATTTAGCTCTCCCACCCAGCTGGACTTGGAGATAGGAAGAACAGAGTTCAAATTCTTCTCGAGATGGGGGACTGTGCAACCTCAAGCAAGTTATTTAATTTCTCTCAGCATCAGTTTCCTCATTTGTAAATGAGGTTGAACCAAATGGTCTCTAAGGTCCTTGCCAACTCTAAATCCATGATCATATGATCTTATGACCTGTTGGATCTCTTCCAGTTCTCACATTCTATGACTCTGTGGCTTTATCTTTGATTATCAGGAAGTTATAAAGGTCCAGGTCCTGGGAAGTGGGACTTTTCAGCAAGACCTTAGCTGTGGAGTTAAGAGTACAAATTTGATTAGTTTGCTAACAGAGCATGCTGAAGAAAGCAAATAACAAAGGCCTTTTCAGTGACCAGTAAATAGCATGATGGAGATGACTGTGAGTACCATTTTTATTCTAATCAAGCCCAGTACCTTGGAAAGCAAAGCAAAGACCACTAAAAGTCAGTATGGCTCCATCAAGAACGGGTCATGAAAGATTAACCTTATTTCCTTTTTTGACAAGATAATGAGACTTATTGATCAGAGGAATTATGTATCTTAGATTTTGGCACAGCTATTGAAAATCTCTCATTTTATATTTGTAGTTTAAATAGAAATAAGACCTATAGAAAGCTAGAGAATAGCATGAATTACTCAACTCAAAGAGTAGTCACTAATGGAATGTATCGCTAATGGAATGTCCCTGTCCCTGTGTGTTCAAAATTTTTATCAGTAGCTTGAATGAAGGCAAAATAGCACACTGGTCCAATTTGTATGGGCAGATAGGTGAGTCAGGGGATAGAGTTCTGAGTCTGAAGTCAGGGAGACTCATTTTCCTGAGTTCAAGTCTAGCCTTAGACATTTATTTGCTGTGTGACCTTGGGAAAGTCACTTAATCTTGCTTGCCTCAGTGTCCTTGTCTGTAAAATGAGTCAGAGAAGGAACTGTAAAATGAATCAGAGAAGGAAATGGCAAAGCACTCCAGTATCTTTGCCAAGAAGACCCCAAATGGGGGTCATGAGAAGTTGGATGCAACTGAAATGACCAAACCACAACAACTGCTTTGTGGGTAACCCCTTAAAAGGGAAGTTAGCATTCTGCAAGATAGAGTCTGAATTCAGAAAGGTATCAATAGGCTAGAATGATGGGACCAATCAAGTAAGATAAAATTTAGTGTCAATCAATGTAGAGTTCTTCACAGGATCCAAAAATCAACTCCACAAGTATTAGAGAAAACGAGGTTAGTTAACAGTTCTTGTGAAAAATTCAGCGGCCAATAGTTCAACCTAAGTCAAATAGTGCCCTTTCTCTTGCAACCACCTTGTATTCTTTTTATATATGTATTGTATATGTAACACTGGCTACCCTAACCCCTACTGCCTGCAGGCCATTTTCACCATTTTATCCTTTCTACAGGGTTCTCCAGTACCCTAAAAGGGATGAAGGGAGATCTGATCTCTGTGCAAATGACTCTAACCCCCTCTCCCCGCTCCAAGAGTTTCCTCCAATTGGAGAAGAATCTCCATTATCCCAGTTCCATTGGCCACTAACAGTCAGAATCACTTTTACAAAGAAATACTCAAAGATATAATCACAAATATGCTCATTATTCCCCCAACACATGGGGGCATAACCCCTCTATACTTTATACTACTTCAGCCTCTGGGGAGGAGAAGGGGATTATGTTCACTATCTGGGTTCTTAAAGAGCACATAGTCCCAAGTCCAAGTCCAAGTCCAAGACTTCCCTCGGCCTCAAGTCCCAGGTACCCTGACTTCTCAGGGTTTCCATAACAGGCTGCCTGGTTATCACATCCTGCCTGCACTCCTAGCTCCAAGGTTACCTTGGCTCAAACTCCTGAGGGTCATTGGGACCACCTCTGGCACATGAAATGGAGGAAGGCAAACACCACAGAATAGAAACATACACCCTCAGATCCATTTGTTGGAGCCAGGGGCAAAAGAGAGGGAGCAGGGGAAGGAATGCCCTTTGCCTCTCACTGGTTCAGTTCGTAGCATCCTAGCTGTGGGTGAATTGGGATCTTCACCCTACAGATGCAGCAGATGAGAATGGCCAAAAAGTTTAAAGCAGAAAGAGAGAGAAGGCAGGTCAACTCACCACTTTTAATGAGGTAGGCAACCAACCAAAGGAGTCTAGTGGGAAGTACAGTGGGCTCCATGTTAGGCAACCTAGAAATGCTCCAAAGACCCTTCAAAAGTGCCTCCATGTTACATGTTGCATGCCCGCACCAACCCAGGTTATATGTATATACTCATATATACCTATTGTCTTCCCAACCTTTGTCTTTGTACTCTAGTGCTTAGCACAGGACCTGGTTTTCACTGCTGAAGACATTCTTGCTCATTGATGCGACAGTCAAAAAAAATCCAACACTATCCCAGGCTCTATTCAAAGAGCAATCACATTGAGAAACAGGAAGGCAATAGCTCCACTACGCCTTGGTCAGACCACGTCCACCATATTGCGTTTGTTTCTGGGCTCCGCATGTTAGAAAAGATATAGATTACCTTGAAAGTATACAGAAATACTAAATACTCTGCGCCAGGAATTCTGCTAAGCACTGGAGGTACAAATACAAGCAAAATTAAAGAGAATTTTTGCCCTCAAAGTTTATATTCTAATGGGGGAAGCAATAGGCAAAAGAAAGCTAAAAAGGGAGAGGGATAGTAACCGTGGTAGTAGTAGTAACAATAACAACAATAAACATTTATGTGGTGCATTAAGGTTTGCAAAGCGCTTTAAAATATTTTCTTATTTTAATCTCACAACTCTAAGAGGTAGGTGCTTTTATTATCCCCACTTTACAGATGAGGAAACTGAGGTATGTAGAAGTTAAGTGGTTAAGATTTTGACTTGATACAAAGTACATCATAATGACTGGAGCTACCCCAAAGGAGAACACATCACCTCAGTTGATAATTGGCTTCCTATTACTGAGGGGTTAAAACAAAGACTGAACAACCACTTGCTAATGATACTTTAGAAAGGGATCTTATTTCAGCTCTCTTCCATAGCTAAGATCCTGTAATTCTATTATCTCAGATACAATAAAAGAGCCCTTGCAGGCTGTACTGGTGAGGAGCAGAGGGGAGGAAATGCCACCAAATTCAGCCTCAAGGCTATGCCATCTTGTGAAGATGGATTTACATAAATAAGGACAGAGGGCTGGTTTGCAAAGCTGCAGAACAGATTTCTGATACATGCACAGTCTGTCATGATGGTAGAGTGCCTTTTGAAGGTGATTATAGTCAACTTTTAATCTTTAGATTCTAATCTTTAGAAAACTAAACTAATGTTTAGAGAACAGGATAAGGTAGTGGATTTGCAGGCAGAAGATATGGATTCCACTTTGGTTCTATTATACATTACCTATATGACTGGGAAAATACCTTCTCTCTAGGCCTCAGTTTTGTCAACTGTAAAAAGATGTCAGATAAGATGACCTCTAAGGACCATTCTAGCTCAAAAGCTATAATCCCATAAGGCTCTGTTCCTTTGTAAAAATACTTGAGCTGCTTCCAGGACCAGCAAGGCTCTGACCCATCCTGTCTTGCCACCCTTGCTAAAAATCTAGTTGTGTCTTAAAACCGGCCAAATCCCAACTCTGCGATCAATCTTGGTGCCCTGGATAAGTGTGGAAATGACGAGCAGCACCAAAGACCAACTGGCAGTCTGTATTTCTGAGACTGTTATATCAATTGGTATAATGAATGCAGGCACAGTGGAGAATGGTTTGTATTTAATTATGTAGGCAGTGATACAAGGCTTTGAGGATGATAAAGTATCAGTTGGGTGAAGGAGAACTGCCAAGGATCATGGAGCACACAGAATAACTTGGGGATGGATTCACTAGCACATGGATTGACTAGAATTCCAGCCCAGGGATCACTATTCCTGGTGCCTGAAGTGTCATTTTGTTTGGAAGATACAGCCTAGACTTTACTTGGCAAAACATCATGAGAATAGTTGGATGTGAGTCCTCCAGAGGAAGGCGCTGTGAGATGTATTACCCTATAATTTATTCCCAATATAGACATTTTCTTTTTTAAGGATCAGTCAACTTCAACAGAAAGATATGTCCCACTGAGAGAGGGTCAACAAATTTCCAGAGATCTCTGCCTTTGGGGCCTAAATATGTCTTCTCTTACTTCCTAAAACTACCAAGGAGCCCTATTGTTCAGTACCCATCACTTCATTCTGATTTCCTTAATTGTGAATTTATTTCTGATTAACTACCCACTACTCCCCACTTCTATTCATCCATACATTTATTCATTCAATGAACATCGATTAAGCACCTATTGCATGCAGAGTACTATCTATGTGCTGGGAAACAAGTAAAGTTTGGAAGAGAAATAGTCTCTACTCTCATGGAATTTAGTTTAGTAAAAAGATGAAACACAAATACAGATAGCTATGATATGTGTTACAAGTGTGTATACTACATAGAGACAGTTTATTAGATATCTATATATGTATACACATATGAATATTTTCTCTCCAGCCTTTATAAAGACCAAATGATAAAAGCTGAAAATGTAGCTTGGGATCTGCTTAGATCTCTTTCTTGATTCCTCTGGAAGCCAGGGTTAAGAAAGAAGGCCATGGCAATAAGATATAGTCTCTATAAAAAAGACAGTTCAAGCTTCTAATACAGTGGTTCTCAACTTGTGGGTTGTGATCATTTTGGGGGGTCAAACAACCCTTTCACAGGGGTTACAGGGGTCACCTAAGACCATCAGAAAATACATATTTCTGGCGGTCTTAGGAACAGAGACACGGCTCCTCTATCCATCTCCAGGTGGGTCTGCCCACATGCAGATATGCTCACATGTGAGTATTAAAGAGTGGCGGCATTAGGAAGGTTGAGAACTACTGTTCTAATAGGAACTTGAATCTAGAAATTTGACTTTATGTTACCATACTAGCTAGAACTAATTACTAATTGGGGCCATTTTTTAGAGACTAGTAGAAAGATAAGGAAAGGGGATTTTATTCAAGGACCTCATGGATAGTCAGAAAGGTCTTATGAAAGTCTTGTATCTCTTAATTCAAGAATAAGTCAGAATTCTTTTACCCATCAAAGATAGTCTGGGTTTTACTGACCAAAATGGAAGTGTGAGGTGGGAATTCAAAAATAAAAGGAATTAGAATAATGTAATGGAAAAGGGTGATGGAGAAAAGAAAGAACCCTGGA
>JAQQSW010015737.1:0-11822 GCA_028646575.1 Pseudocheirus occidentalis | reverse complement strand
GTCCCAGACTGCTGCCTGCTGCGCTGCCTGTAGCAACAGATGTGCTTTCTGTCTTGTGGAGAGTTTTGGAGCTTGAAAATCTGTTTAGAGTCCCATTTTATGAGTTTTTTAGCGTGTTTGTGTGGGAGCTGTGGTGCTTTGCTGCTTCTATGCCACCATCTTGGCTCCGCCCCCCTTTATAATTCATTCTTGCCAGCAAATAAACCATTGTTGAATAAGGTTTGTTGAGTAATGAAAACCAAAAGGTGAGCTATAGAATACATGGTCTTTGTTCTCTAGAGATATAGTTGATATTCCTGCCTGTGTTATCCATATCAGCCAGCTGGACATGCCAACTTTGACATTGTATTCTGAGTATTCAAACACCAATGAATAATCAATCCATCAAAAATATTTATTATATGCCAGAAGCTATGCTTGGCACTGGGGTTACAAAGGCAAAAATGAAACAGTCTTTGCTTTCAAGGGGTTTACATATTAGAGACAAAGGCAACATATACATAGATAAGTATATATGAAATTTAAAAACAAGGTAATACTTGAGGGTTGTCACTAGCAGGTGAGGGCCTCATGGAAAAGAAGTAAAGGACTTGTAGCCAAGATGGTTGCCTAGATGAAACACACTACTTAGCTCCCACATGCCTACTCTAGTAAAAACCTGAAATTAGCACTAGACCAAATAATGATGAAGAAATTCAGTGAGAAGGTACAGTAAGTCTCAGAAATGTGTGTATGCATGCATGTGCACATATGTGCACAAACACTGTCATCCAGAAGACCATAGAAGGGGCAGCTAAGTGATGCAGTGAATAGAGCCCTGGCCTTGGAGTCAGGAGGACCTGAGTTTAAATCTGGCCTCAGACACTTGACACATTTACTAGCTGTGTGACCTTGGGCAAGTCACAACCCCAGTTGCCCTGCTTTCCCCCTTCAAAAGAAACAAAAAGACCACAGGAAGAGAGACCACCAGCATAGCTGATGCTAGTGCTGCCAAATAAGATAGCACCCTTTCACTGTGACAAGAAAAAGGCCATAGACTCATTTAGCCTGAATAGCTTTGTGCACAGAAGCAGCAAGGGTAGGCTTTCCCTTAACCAAAAGAAAGACCTAGACAAGTTGTAAAGCCCCAGGGTAGGAATGGCACAGTAGCCCTCAGACTAAGACAAATTAGGCCCAGAGGTTCTATAGTGCTCTCTCCTGAGATTCTATAGAGGGCCATGAAGATCCAGAATTCAGAACATCAAATATTCAGGGGGATCCAAAACTAGTGATTTGAAAAGTAGTAATCAGCAATCAAGGCCAACCAGCCTACCCAGAAGTATAGCAAGATGTTGAGTCTGGTTATGGCCCAAAGTCCAAATCAGAAACTAAAGCTAGAGAAATAAGTGAATAAAATAAAAATGCCAATCATTATAAAAACTATTGTGGACTTAGAAACGTCCCAAAAGAAGGGATGAATAACTCATAAGAACCACAAGTTGTAACTGATAAAAAAAGAATTTTCTACAAGAACTATAGGAATACCTAGAAAAACAAAAGTTTAAAAAAATAAAATCTCTGGTGGAAAGAACCTGAAGGAAACTACATAACTTAGAAGAGAAAGTTGTAAACCTTACCCAAGTAACAGACTCCTTTAAAACCAGAATAGACATAATTATTCCATTAGACAACAAGAAATACTAAAACAAAACCAAAAGACTGGTCAAATGGGGAGAAAAATCTAAGATATCCATAATTAAGCACAAGTAACCTGAATAATAGGTCAAAGAGAGATACTTTAAGAAACATGGTTCTCTGGGAAAACCCCAAGTAAAAAATAAGCCAGACACCAAATTTCAAGAAATCACAAATGAGAACTGTCCAGATCTTAGAACCGGAAGGCAAAGTGAAGATAGAAAGTATCCATTGATCACCTCTTAAAAGAGATTCCAAGAGGAAAAGTCCCTGAAATGTCATAGCCAAAATCCAGAACTTCTAATTAACAGAATAAATACTATAAGAATTTAGAAAGAAGCAGTTTAATACCACGTGCCCCCCACCAAAGAAAGTATAAATGGTAAGGATCATACAAGATGTGGTGACTTCTACCACTAATGAAAGGAGCCCTTGGAATACACTATTACAAAAGAAAGATAGAATTAAACCAAGAATAATCTACCTTACAACATTGAGGATAGTTCATAGGGGAAAATGGGCCTCGGATGGTCAGAAGACTTTTAAGCATCCTAGATGAGAAGATAAGAGCTGAGTAGGAACAGTGAAATATAAAAACAGGGAGCCAGAGAAGCCTAGGATGGAATGCAACTGGAAGGAACTATATGAGTGAAGTCAATTCAAAAAGCATTAATGAAATGCCTACTGTGTGCCAGGCACTGTACTAAGGGCTTTACAAATATCTCATTTATCCCTCACAACAAAACCTCAGAGGTGTATGTTCTATTCTTATTTGTATTGTACAGTTGAAGAATATAAGGCAGACAGAGATTAAATGCCTTTCCCAAGGTTACATAGTATTGGAAAAGTCTTCTTGTAAAAGGCAGCATCTTAGCTGGGACCTAAACAAAGTCAGGGAATCCAGAAGGTGGGGATGAGGAAGAAGAGAGCTTCAGATATGGGGGGACAGCCAGGGGCAATGTCTGAGATTGACAAAGAATTTCATACACATGAAACAGCAAAGAGTCAAGTGTTACTCAATCACAGAGTAAGTGCAAGAAGACTGGAAAGGTAGGAAGGGACCAGGTTATGACGGACTTTAAAAGTCAAATAGATTTTATATTTGTTTATAGGCATAATAGGTAGCTACTGGAGTTTGTTGAATAAAGAAGAAGAAAGAAAAGAAGGAAATGAGCATTTATTAAACACCTACCATGTTTTAGGTGGGGTGCTAAGTGCTTTTACAATATTATCTTATTTGGTTTTATTATTATTATTTATTTATTTAATAATAAGTTTATTTAATAATTAAATAATTAATAATTACATTTATTTGATAATTTATAATTATTATCTTATTTGGAATAACCTTGTGAGGTAGATGCTATTTTTGTTCCATTTTATAAATGAGAAAACCAAGGCAGACCACAGTTAAGTGACTTTCCCAGAGTCTCAAAGCTAGTAACCAAGACGGGATTTGATCTTGTCTTCTGACTTTGGGCCAGACACTATTTGATATATCAGCTAGGTAACTGGGAGGGGGGGGGTGTGCTGTGGCATGGTCTGACCTTCTGACCTGGAGTGGAAAGAGATTTGTGGTAGGAAGATAAACCAGAAGGCTATTGCAAAAGTTTAGGTGTGAGATGGTGAGGGCTTGGACCAGGCAGTGTCAGAGAAGTGTAAGAGACATATATGAGGTATATTTTGAAGTAACTTGGCAACAAATTGGATATGGGGAAGATGAGAGAGGAATTGAGAATGCCACTTAGGTTACAAACCTGGGTAACCAGGAAGATGGTGGTATCCTCAATAGTAATAGAGAAATTGGGAAAAGGGGAAGGTTAGGGTGAGAGGAAGAAAGCAAGATTAATTCTGGATATACTGAGTCTAATATAGGCAATCCTCAATGTTTGCATGTTTAACTTTCACAGCTTCAAGGATTGGTATTAGTATTGTATCATCAAGTAACTTCATTTTCACTTTCTGTTGGCACATTTGCAGCCATACACAGTAGAGAAAAAAAATGAGTGGTGGGAAGTGTACAAGTTTATGGAGTGGCTGGTGTCCTACTAGGTGTTTCATTGGTCTTGTTCATCCTACTGTTGCAAAGAGCTCCCTAGGCATTTGTTGCCTATTTTCATTGTCTGCCCTTAAAACTTAAGTTGTATGTTGCAATTATGGCCTCAAAGCATAGCTCTAAGCCCTAGTTTGCAAAGTGAGTGATGCAGCCCGTATAATGACTCAGAATTTATGTGTGAGGAACAGCAAGAAGCCTAGTTTGGCTACATGAAGAGGAGTATGACTACAAACAGAGGTAGGAGCCAGGTTGTAAAGAGCTTTAAATACCCAACAAAACAGTTTGTATTGATCCTAGGGAAAATAGGAAGTCACCAGAGTTTTTGTGCAGGGAATGATAAATCACACAAGGAAATTGTTCTCTGCATAAATAGCCCACATTCCTGCCTTTACTATGCATATCAATCAGCATCAAAGAGGAGAGTTATATCTAGGTTATAGTGAAAACTTAAGCTATAAAATCCCCCAGAGACTTGCCATTCAATTGGTGCCAATTCTTTCATCTCTACACTGCTAGGTGATAGTGGTGAGAATTGCTCACAGAAAATCATAGGCTAGGTGGTGCAGTGAATAGAGCACCGACCCTGGAGTCAGGAGGACCTAAGTTCAAATGTGACCTCAGACACTTAACACTTACTAGCTGTGTGACCTTGGGCAAGTCACTTAACCCCAATTTCCCTGCCTTCCCTCCATCCCCCACGAGCAAAAATAAAAATAATCACAGGCTGACAGTTTTTTAGACAAATGTGCCACATTCATAGAAAAACAAAAAACCATAGCAAACAGCACCCAGGTTGAAATTAAATCTTCCTGCTTCCATTACTCTTGGGAGAGGTCAAAGCCCTCTATCACAAACAGTTCTCTAATACAGAGTTAGGCATTCCCAAAATCTTGTCTGCATTAGCATACAAATGAATCAAATTCCTAGTTCAAGTAGGCAAGGACTTAGCTGCTATACTTTGGTTTGCAAAAAAGTAGGCTAAGACTTTGTTGCTGAATTTTACCTAGCAAACAACAATAAACAAACGAAGCATAAAGAAACAAGGGCATTGATATCTACATTCTGAGCCCACTTCTTTTTTGCAGGGGTAGTGGGAGCAAGATCAATGATTTTGTTAGTATAGTGAAATTTAAGTAAGGAAGCTCTATCTACCAGTGTAAACTTGTGACTTAAGTCTTGGAAAGTTTGCTGAGGCCATGGATAGGTTAAATAACTTACCTAGAGTCACATAGCCAACAGGTGATAGAGGCAGGATTGGAGTCCAGGTCTTCCTGATGCCTAAGCTAACTTTCTTTCCTCTCTGACATGCTGCTTATTGCTAGGATAGGACTTTAACAATCAGTCAATGGGTCAATCAACAAGCATTGTGCTAGCCACTGTGCTAAGCACTGGGGATATAGAAAGAAACAAAACCCAATTAAATTTAATTCAATAAACATTTATTAAGTGCCTACTACATGCCTGTCACTGTGCTAAGCGCTGGGGATACAAAAAGAGTCTGAAGACAAACCTTGCCCTCAAGGAGCTTATAGTCTAATGGGGGAGACAACATGCAAATCTATCAGCAGCAAACTCCCTTTCTTTGGTATAATACTTTATCACAAGGACAATATTTACTAGAGAATGTGAACAAGAAGGCACTGGCCATTTCGTCTTTTCTCTGCCAAAGTGTGAATAGAAAACGTGGCCTCAAAGTCAGGAAGATGTGGGTTTAAGGTCTGCCCCTAATACATATTGACTCAATGACCCAGGGAAAATCATTAAACCTCTCTTTGCTCTAGACAATTCTCTAAGGCTACAGAGAAAGTAGAGAAAGTTTGCTCTTCCAGGGATTCCTGATATCCGTGAAATCACAGGTCTTGTCCCTATCCTATTTGTCTGTAGCAGAACGCCTCTTCCCTATGGCCCTTCCCTTTCTCCATTTGCTGTAATCTTATGGGCCAGGGGATAACCTCACTGATATATCAAGCAAGACTCCATCCTCAACAGCCAACATCTTACTCAGCTCATGTCTCAAAGGGAACAGTAGTTAGAAATTCTCTCTGGCTGATGGCAGATGATAGTTCTTGAATTATAACCAACATAGAGTGCTTACAAATGCCAGGCAGTGTAATCTAGGCACAACTGAAGTCTCTTCTTTTCTAGTTTTTTGTCTGGACAGAGATTAAAGTCCTTTATTACAGACAACTATCTAACTTATTTACAAGATTCTCTTTGGCTTAACATGCAAATGAATTTGAGTCTTCATAAAAGATTAGGTTAAGAAGGAAACCTTATTTCTCCCACCCATATAGCCCACATACCTGCTTTAATTATTCATATCTTTCAGCAGCAAAGACCCCTGCTTTGTTACTATATTTTGGCCAATGATAAACCAAAAGGGAAGTTTAAGAAGATATAGTTTCCATTTACCTTACCCCTATTTCTGCCTCTATTATGCATACCTATCAAACTGGATAATCTTCTTTAAGTGATTGATTTGGTCAGCAATCCCTTTCAGTCTCCCTTCTGTAAAGATTTTCTAGTCCTAGCCAAGTACATGAACTACACACTGGGGTGTATGCACTGCACACTTTAAAGTATAATCTACATTATCATATTTTCTCTATCACTTTATTCCATCTAGATAATCAAGGAAATAACAAATGAAGCTTGGATTTGTAACATTTGTCAGTTTTCTAGGTGTATATGCCCAAATTGAAAATTTATCAACCAGCCCTCGTGAGCTGGTTCTAGCACATTCCTAGATATAAATGAATATTTGTGAACATATAGAATAAGGTACATTCAGTTAAATATTAGTTGGCATGTAATCAATAGCATAAATGACAAACACAAGCATACTAAAGATATAAATCTCTAGATTTTGTCAGAATATTAGGAGACACCCTGTTTTTCAGATCTAAGACCCAGAAAGCAAGCTGTGCCCTGAGCTTGGCATAACAACAATCCTTTGTGCCTATCTTTGGGTGAACATTGCTACAATTAGATCACGGAACTGATGGTTCCTGAGCTTAGGCAAGCACCAACAGACCCAAACATGAGACCCTGCTATGGATGGACTTTTTGTCACTAGACAATTTAAACCTAGTGTTGCTGTTGTGTCTCACTACTATTGCCATACCATGCTGTTTGACTTTTTGTCTAGCCACAAGTATATAAATTAAGGTATATAAACACTAGGTATGGGGTCCCAACACATGAGTGATTCTGCCTCCTTGCTTGTAAGCAATTTCCCTGCCTTTGAAATTAAACTTCTATTTGAATCCTGACTCTCTTGTCTCTAGCTTGCTATATTGGGCTCTGGCCATCCACAGATTAGAAGCCAGTTTGGTCCACTTGACATTAATTGGTATCAGGAACGAGACTGGACATGGAACCAGCTCATTGGACTTTCCAGTGCCAGTGAGAATGGACTAGGTGGCACCAGAGATTTATTCTTTCAGAGTATAATCTGCCCTTCTCCATGTTCCAATGCCCCAAACTCCCATCTTGGCCAAACTTGTCATCTTTTGTGAGGAAAACTCCATGGCCCCTCTAGTGACCCAATTTATCTTAGATAACCCTGATAAGGATATCCTTTCTTAAACTGGGCACCTCTATTAGTTGATCTTTCTGCATGCATTTGCTGTTTTTAAACTACCTGCCTCAGTAACTGTGTGCTTCTGTCAAATTAGAATTGTAATTGTGCACTTAGAATTGTTTGTGTCCATTTGTATCTGTCTTGTCATCTTGTCTATGTTTGAGTCTTTATAAAATGTAAAGTGCCTATTTCATGTTTGTGTTGTTTGCAGATTCTGTTCCCTCAAAAGATTTAAAATGCAGCCAGCCAGAAAAAAATTTCTAAGGGATTTAGCTAAAGAACTTAGAACACTGGGAAATATTAATGAATTTTATACTTGAAGCAAGTGTCCTAGTAAGTAGGACTAACTTCTACTTTAGGCTTTCTGTGAGAGATTAGGTTATAAGAAAAAAAAAACCTGCAAGACTTTTTTTTTTTCTCTTTTCAGCTTTAGTTATGCTGGAATTACAGAAATAAAGGCATATAATCAAAGCTTGTAGAAATACTAAAAACATTTTAGCAGATTAAGGAGTTTGAAGATTAATCATTTTAAGATTGCAGGGGAGAACTCTGAGACTTTGGGTGTAATTCTAGGAATTTACTCCCTTTTAAAATATCTTAGTAAGTTTTAGGGTATCACTCTAGAATTTGTTTTAAGGGAAAATAAGGATTATAGTTTATAAAAGTTTAAATGCAAATGGAAAAATTAATAGCCTCATTGTTCTAAAGCAATGAAAAAAGTCATCTAGTTTATAATTAATCCCAAAGTGAAAGAAAAAAATGTGCAGGTAAATGGTTTGCATCTTATAGCAAACTCTTCTTAACCCTTCCTTGATACTTCTGACCACACAAAGAGGAAATATTGTTTAAACCAAAGATCTCTTATAACCCCCGCCCAGGTGAAAGGCCCTCTTCCTCTTCCTGTTAATCCCTCTCATTTCAGACCAGATTCATGTGTTTAAAAAAAATGCCAGTAAAGTATAGGGAAACTTGAATGACATTCTGGTTGCAGAAATTTATTATCTGTGTAATCTTAGGCAAGTTATCTTATTTCTGTTTGCCCCATTTCCTGATCTGTAAAGATAAAAATAATAATGGTACCCAACTCCCAAGGGTGTTGTGAGATCAAAATAATATGATGATTGTAAAGTGTTTAACACAGTGACTGGCATATGCTGAGCACTATATTATTATTATTATTTCTTTAATTGATGTAATTGTTCCATATCTGATAACTCTCAAATGGTCTCAAAATACCAAAGGTAATAAGATTAATGATTTTTCTATGTAATAATTTGGAAATGCAATGAACTGAACTGATGTCATCTGAAGTTTTGTTTCATCTCTTAAGCACATTTATTGCTTATGTTATTGTTGTATTTCTAAAGTCTCTTATTGTGAAATTTGAGAGACCATTGTAACAGAAATGTTGTTACATAAAACAATTTTTTAATCAGGATGCTGTTGTACATGAATTGGGCTTTTAAAAGGATGAGATAAAAATAGATATTTGAAAATTGTTAAATATGTAACGAGGTATATTTTGTTATAAAACGTAATAATAATACATGATAGTAGGTTTTCATTTGAAAATATTTGGGCATTATGAAAGTATATATGGTGGTTTAAAGATGTAATTTCAACATATTAATGATGAGTCAAATATTAGGTATTTGCTGTATGTTTGAAGTCCTAGGATATAGGTAGTTTTAATTTATGAGTAAAAGATAAAGGAAATATTAACTGTTAGGGAAACATAAGGAAAGATATTCAAGGCCTAAGCTATGGTTAGTGAAAGGTTGCTGTTTAAGGTAAAATTCTTGGGATTGTAATTTGCTATTGCTTTGAGTTTTGACTACAGGCATAGTTGTCTGAATTGTCATGAAGCCAATAGTAGAAAATGGCAGTCTGGGAATGGCTAAAGGTGGGTGTCTGTGTCTGGGAAAATTGGAGGGATGAAAAAAAAAAGAAAATTGGTGGAATGACATTGGCATTGCCTAGGTGTGATCCTCATGCTCTATTTCCCCTTGTGTTATTTCCTTTCTGAAAAAGGACATTTTCTCACCTGGTTAATCCTGAGTCTCTTTTAAAACTCTGTGACTACATAATTGGCTATCAGATATGACTCATGCCTGGAATCAAACAGAGCTAAGGGAGTGTTTCTTTCCCACCCCCACCCCCATTATAGCTACGTTTTTCCTTTTCCTTTTATAACAAATTTCTGTAATCAAAAAGTTTTGTAAATACAGTACTAAATCTATTTAATAATAGATTGATACTAGAACATCTCTGAGTTACTATAATAGGATGCAAGTATGAATATCTTATGATTTTAACCTATATTTGTGGTCAGATTATTGTATAGAGATGACATCCTCCTGAGGGGGAAATGATATGATAAAGTAATAAGATAAAGATGGAATGTAAAAAACTTTATAATTAAATAGAATAGTAGATTTTGAGAAAAGCAACAGGATTAGACTGTTTTTTCTAAGAAGTATATACAGAAGTAGATGATTGACTTCCAAATTTATCTGTCATGGAAATTAAGGTTTTGAGTATGTTTTAGTAATAAGTCCTCAAATTTGGATTAAGACTTTACATAAACATTGTATGGATAATGGTAAGGAAAGTGAAATTATTTTCTCATTATTAAAATATCTGTCTGATAATTTTAAAAGGAAGAAGAGCTCATTTTATGGTTGGACCCTTGTAAATTTTTTTTTAAGATTCTTATATTAAGGTACAGGATTTAGGTAAAGATAGAAACAACAAATGGTATATAAATAAATTCTCTGAAGTTTCAAGATTGGAGAACCAAGTTTAAATGATTGTACTAAATTATATTAATTCAGAATTATTTAGGAACCTTTAGATTTGGAACCAGAGAAGCAGAGCCCCCTATAAAGCCGACTTAAGAATAAAGTCTATTGTCCATGAAAAGATATCTGAGGACCAGATAACTACATGGAACATCTCGGACCCCAAAAGTGCTGAGTAAATGGATATTGAGAGGGTTACTACGATACAACGAGACTTTAGTTAACATTGGTGATAATTCTTGTATTGCTTTGCATGATTTATGTTTACATTTTCTTGGTTACCTTGGCAACACGTAAACTTCCCTTTTCAAAACTAGTCCATTGTGAGCCCTTTAAGTAGTTTGATCCAAAACATGACATTAATATGACCTGAAAATGTAATTATGCAATTATGGGAATTGTTAGAAAACCTTATTGGATCGTTTTGAACCTAGCCTTCTATAGTTGGGAAACTGGGCCATCTCTATGTGCTGTTTATAGATGCTGACCAGAACTCAGGTCCAAAGATTGATGTAAGGAGTTTTTTTCACAATTGTCAATCAATAATTGTTTCTAAGGGCCCTTTCAAGGTCCTTCCAACTACTCCCACAGCTGCCAAACTTGTGGGTATGGAATCTTTGATCATCTGAAGAAAACCCTAGCTTCTGAGTAGATGGCAAAAATCTTGGGGTACCTCAAGATTCATCTAGTACAGAAGCAGTTGATGTCCAGATGAGGCAGCTGTCCCAAGATTGCTGATGAGAACTGAGTATGCTGTCCTAGTTTTTCCTCCTCTTCCCTTTTATTATGTGCACAACCATCAAGATTATGTTGACATTTTCTCCCTCAACATTCTTGACCACCCCTCACCCTACCTTTTCTGCTTGCAAGCAACTAATGGCTAGACAAGACCTATTCAACTCCACATCTTGTCCTGACCCAACTGGTCTCTCATGGCATTTTGACTTATACCTACCTCTCCTTTATTGATCCTTTCAGATGCCCTTCCTTTGGCCAAAAGGAAGAAATGTTAAGATTTTAAGAGACGTCCTGTTTTCTAGAACTAAGGCCCAGTATGCAAGTTGTGCCCTGAGTTTAGCATAACAGCAATCCTTTGCACTCACACTCTAGATTAACACTACTGCAACTAGATCACAGAACTGATGGTCTCTGAGCTCAGACAAGCCCCAATAAGTCCAGACATGAAGCCTTGCTATGAATAGACTTTTTATCACTAGACAACATTGCCTCAGAATTGCTGTTGGGTCTCACTACTGTTGCTAAGCTACACTGTTTGACTCTTTGTCTAGCCACAGGGATATAAATGAAGGTTTACTGACACTACAGTGGAGTTCCCCCACCAGGATACCGGACCTCGACACATGTTTCTCATTTGCTTCTTTACTTGCAAACCATTTCCTTCACTTTGAAATTAAACTTCTGTTTGAATCCTGACTCTCTTGTCTCTAGTCTGTTCTGTAAGCCAGTTTGGTCCAGGTGACAATTACATACAGAAATATGCAACTTGCCCAATAGTAATAGTGCATCTATAACATTGCATAATAGCCCATTGGATGATTGCTTTTAACCCTTTGCACTCCGCTGTCCCCTCTCAGGGGACATCGGAATTCTAGCATATCACTCGGATGTCCCCTCTCAAGCACTAAAACAGTTGCATACAGAAAGAATAATACTACGCTTCTTGCGTGGAAAGATAAAAGAATTATTA
>JAQQSW010015736.1:0-11822 GCA_028646575.1 Pseudocheirus occidentalis | reverse complement strand
CAGAAAATTTGACAGGCAAAACACAAGAAGCATGAGAGGGTAATCATGGGAAAGAAATCATAAGGAACTTGTCAAATTTGAATTATTTACATGTGAATATGGAAAAATGATAATAGTAACTTATGAAACTTTTCTTAGCATGAGGATAGGTGAAGGGAATACAAATGTATATATATGTATACTTATACATAGGTCCATATAGGTGTCTATATATGTGTATGAACACATATTTGAGAATGTGTGTATAGGTGTATACAGAGGGTATAGGATGAATTAAATGTGAAAGGATGATACTTTAAAAGGCAAAATTCTGAGTTGGGAGAGGATTAGAATGAGAGGAGACAGGGAGAGACAACATGGGATTAATCATTCCATAGAGAAGAGGCAAGGGATAACTATTACAATGTGACTTCTAGTTACTCTCATTGAATCTGGCTTAGGGAAGAAATGGCATAAACTCTAAACTGGGCATCATGTCACACAGGAGAATAGGGGGCATGGGGACAAGAGAGGGGACAATGGAGGGGAGGGCAGGGTCTGGGGGAGGGATGCTGGAAGCACACACCTCAGTAAACAAGGACAGGGCAGAGAACAGAACAAGGAGGGAGGAGGGATAGGAAGGAGAGACAGACTATCACTGGTGTTTTGGACCTCTTTTTCCATTTGGGTTAGTGCACTTTTTATAGTGTTATTTTCTTCAGCATTTATTTGGGTCTCTGTTAGCAAGCTGTTGACCCATTTTCATACTATTTTTGCATCACTCATATTTCTCTACCCAAATTTATGTATACTTGTCTTACTTGCTTTTCAAAATCTTTTTCTTTGTTTTTTTTAGGTTAGAAGACAGGGCAATTGGGGTTAAGCGACTTGCCTAAGGTCACACAGCTAGTAAGTGTTAAGTGTCTGAGGCTGTATTTGACTCCAGAGCCCATGTTCTATTCACTGTGCCACCTAGCCATCCCTTATCAAAATCTTTTTGAGCTCTTCCATGGCCTGAGACAAAATTGTATTTTTCTTGGATACTTTGTATATAGGAGCTTTGACTTTGTTATCTTCTTCTGGTTTTGATCTTCTTTGTTAGCAAAGTAAGATTCTATACTCTGATGATTTTTTTCCCAGTATTTGCTTATTTTCTCAACCAATTACTTGACTTTTGAACTCTTTGTTAAGGTAGGATTTTGCTTCCAGGGTAGAGAGGTCATTGTCCCAAGTTTTCATGATGCTGTGTCACTGTATTTAGAGATATTTGTAGGGATTTGTAAATTTTTAGTTCTTCCACGTTTATATGATGAAAGGAGAGGTATTTACCCCTCTTGTAGCCTGTGCTCTGGTCTGTGAGTAACCACACTCTTTTCTGCCTTGGACCTATGAGGAAGATTCCTACTCCACCACTGCCACAAGCTCTTCCACATCAGTGTTCCTCCTTGCCCCAGGACTGCCACCCAGGACTGTGATCCACATCTAGGCATTGGCAAAGGAAGAGAATTCTGCCTCAGTGACTCTAAATACATCCCTTCAATCCCCCTCTTATCAGCTGTTTGACACCCTCCATCCTCCTACACCGTGGTCTGTGAGCTGAGAGCTGTGGAAGTAGCAACTACCACAGTCCCTGTCCTGCAGATGGTGCTGGGGCTGGACCTTGCTTCCCAATTGAGAAGTTTAGAAACTTCCATAGCTGCCACTGATTCAGTATCCTAAGTCCTCCTCTGGCCCAATCTGTTCTGGTGTGGCCCATGGTTGGCTGTGCTCTTCTCTCAGACTGTTGCAAGAGAACTATCTTATTGATCTTCCAGGTTGTATTGGGCTAGAAATGTGTTTCACTCTATCATTTTGTGGATTCAGCTTTTCTAGAATTTGTTTAGAGTAATTTTTACAGGTATTTGGACGGGTTTGGGGGAGAACTCAAGGAAGTCTGTTTTCACTCCACCATCTTGGCTCTGATCAGCATTCACTTTTATAAGATTCTGAGTTCCAATTTTTTTCTCCCTCCCTTTCCTCTCTCCTTCCCAAGATGTCATAGCACCTGATATATGTTATACCGTGTACAGTCTCATTAGACATATTTCCACATCATTCATGTTGTGATGAAGAATAAGAATAAAAGAGAAAAACCACAAGAAAAAAGAGAAACAATAGAATCCTTTGATCTGCATTTAGATTCCATAGTACTTTCTCTGGATGTGGATAGAATGTCTCCATCATGTGTGTTTTGGTATTGTCTTAGATCAGTGGTTCTCAACCTGTGGGTGGCAACCACTTTGAGGGTCAAACAACCCTTTGACAGGAGTCTCAGGGGTCACATAAGACCCTCAGAAAGCACCTATTTCAGATGGTCTTAGGAACACAGATGCCACTTCTCTGTCTCCAGGCAGATCT
This sequence comes from Pseudocheirus occidentalis, assembly GCA_028646575.1. Classification (NCBI taxonomy): domain Eukaryota; kingdom Metazoa; phylum Chordata; class Mammalia; order Diprotodontia; family Pseudocheiridae; genus Pseudocheirus; species Pseudocheirus occidentalis. The sequence goes on along the minus strand of JAQQSW010015736.1, from coordinate 9,446 downwards.
ACCACATTCAAGTATTAAAGGGTTGTGGTTTTAGGAAGGTTTAGAACCACTGTCTTAGATCATTCTGGTTCTGAGAAGATCTAAGTCATTCATAGTTGGTCATTACACAATGTTGCTGTTTCTGTGTGCAGTGCTCTCTTGGTTCTGCTCACTTCACTTATCATCAGTTAATGTAAGTCTTTACAGGTTATTTTTTTCTGAAATCTGCCTCCTCATTCTTTTTTATAGAACAATAATATTGCATTACATTAATATACAATTTCTCTACTTTTGCTACCTCAAGTTTATTAGCTCCATTTTTTGTGAAGCTCTGCCCCACTTGGTTTTTAATATGAATTTAATTGCTATATTTTGTTTGGTTTCATCTGCATTTCCCAATGTATTACTTCATCATGTCCCCTCCTAAGAGAAATGCCATAAAAATAAAGAAATGACCTATTCAGGGGGACAGTTTGGCCCATTTTATTAACAATTTTACATGTCACTGTTAATAAAACTTATCTTTGTTCAGAAAACTTGCCTCAGATTTTGTTTGATATTTTATGATCATGTCTGACTCTTCATGACACCAGTTGGGATTTTCTTGGTAAAGAAACTAGAACTGTTTGCCATTTTCTTCTCCAGCTCATTTCACAGATGAGTAATGAAGGCAAAACAGGTAAAGTGACTTGTCTAGGGTCATACAGCTAGTAAATATCTGAGGACAGATTTGAACTCAGGACTATGGGTCTTCCTAACTCCAGGCATAGCACTCTGTCTACTGTACTACCTAGCTGTATCTATCTCAGTTTTCCATTGTTGTATTCTTACTCACCACACAGAAATTTTTTAAAGATGGAGCAACATAAATAACTTTATTGGGCAACTTTTCATTTACAAATATCAAGAAAGTCACAAAACAGGGAGATGTAGACAGGACACAAATGTTTGTGAACATTATGGAAAATATTAAGCATAAAGTAGAAAAATATTCTTTAGTCCAGCAAAATAAGTGGTAGACAATTAGATAAGACTGTATAACATTGACCAAATAGGAATGCCTAGCCAAGATGACATGTAAAATTTGTTTTGATCAAATAAAATTTAGTCATAGAGAGACAACAGTGAATACAATGTATGAGGTATTCAAGGAGGGCTAGCATCTCTCGTGTGAAAGCTTGTTTTTTCAGGGCTGCTCATCCACATCTGGTGTCAACACTCAACACTCAACTGTGACTCCAAGAAGCTGTAGCACACACACAGCAATCAGAGCCCAGTAAACTGTCTTGATAGGCTAAACCAGGTTGAGTTAGGGGGAATCTACCCCCCCAAACATCCAATGAATTCCCCCAACAGAATAGGGAGATGAGAACATTTTTTCCCAATGGTCATGAAGGCAGCTGAATTGGTTTCTGTGGAGTTCATAGACCTTTGTCAGATTTCAAAGACACTGCATCCTGAGCCATCACTGGTCATCCTTGCCATTGGACTTCACAAGGGAGGATGAGAACTTTGTGCAACTCTGCCTAACTTAAATTCAACTTATCCAGGCATTAAGATATCCTCTCATGATGTCACTAATCCTTATCAAAAACAAACAATAACAGATGCATAATGATCAAATCATTAAGTCATTGATCTTTGACTTTTAAGAAATTATAAGGGGAAGTAAAGGAGAAAAAAAGAACTAGTACCTAAGGAGATCCAACAGCCAAAATGTAGAAGAATATAATGGGTTTTCTTTTATACGAATGCACTCAAAATTTGAAGAGAGAGAAGAAACCTTGAACATCATTTGAAGACATTTGCCTTCTTTCAAGCTGAAACATGAGAGTATTTCAAACAAAAACAAAAAGACAAAAGACAAAAAGACAAAAACAAAATTTCTGGTAGTTGTATAACTGTATTTCTAACTCAACTTAGTCTGTGACTTTTAATTTCTTAAAAAAGTTATATTTGGTTAATGTTATTATTGGTTATTATATATGAATATTTATGGGGAATTCTTATAGCATCACAGTGGCTTTATACACACATTATCCACGACTAGATACAATAAATAAAATCACTTGAATTGTTCTTGGATTTGCAATTTTAAAATATTAATAATGATCATTCTTTTCTAACAAGTTGAAAAGCATTACTAATATGAATAATCTATGATAATCAAAAAGATCTTACTTGCTATATGTTTTTGCCTCCCATAACAAAGCAAAAGTGAGGAAGGGATATACATTTTTCTGTTAGTATACTAATTACTGTTTTGTGATTTTCTATCTTGATGATAAAATATGATTCTACCAAAAACATATGTATAATATAATATTCTTCAGTGTAGGATATACAAAGACTAGTCATTGAAAATCATATGAGGTAATGCGTAATTTGCTGTGCAAGTCTTAAAGCATTGTATAAATGTTAGCTATCGCTTTTATTATTGGCAATTTGATGGCATAGTTGATAAAGTGCCAGCCTGGAGTCAGGAAGACATCTTCAGGAGTATAAATCTGGCCTCAAACACTCCCTAGTATGTGACCCTAGGAAAGTCACTTAACCCTGTTTGCCTCAGTATCATTGCCTGTAAAATGAGTTGGAGAAGGAAATGGCAAATCATTCCAGCAACTTTTCCAATAAAATCCTAAATGGGGTTAGAGTCAGAGACAAATGAACAACAAAGTATTAACATTACACTTCTCATAGGTTATTAGTCCTATTACATAGAATCCACATCTTTGATTACAGATCCATAGAAAAGTGTACTTGGTTCCATGGTTCCAATTCTACTCAGTGGACTTACATGGGATAAAAAGAAAATAAATGGAAAGAAGGGAGGAAAAAAAAACATCTTTTTGGTGGACAACATTTATGTGTAAAACACCAGGAGCTCTCTTTCAAGAAAATATTTTAGTAGAAAACCATAGGATTGGGAATCAGGAGACCTGGATTGTAAATGATTTTGTCACTTATTGTTTAAGGAACCCCTTTGTAATGGCAAGCAAAAAGTAGTTAACACCTTGTTTGAGCTATTTAATGAGCACCTAGTTTCAGTAGAAGTTTCTTACCCATGATTATATTAAGTCTTTTGTTGAGAAGCAGAACTTCTGAACCCTAGAGCTTGTGAACTCCTGTTGCTGAGAGGGCCAGGCTGGAGAGAGGAGAACTGAGAACAGAACTTGTACTGGCAGAACTGAGGAGAGGGAAGAACTGAGAATTGAGCAGAACTGAAAAGAACTGAGAACTCTTTTTTTTTTTCTTGAGGAGGGGTGAATTTTCTTTTGTTTCTTTTTTTATTGATTTGTTTGTTTACTTATGGTTTACAAGATTCAGCTCTACCATCCCTTGAGTTTCAAATTTTCTACCCTCCCTCTCCCTACAATTCCCTATGGCAGCACGCAACCAAGAATAGGATCTTCAAATACTTTCACTTTAGACATTAGTCTGGTTATAAAGAAGGATTGTAATGAATGGAATGAACAATGGGAAAGAGGAAATAAAACCAAACATGAAAAAGAGAGTAGGTAGTTTGCTTCAGTCTGCATTTAAACTCTGGTCTTTCTAGATCTTTCTCTTAATGCAGACATCTCCTTCCATCATGAGTGTTTTGGAGTTGTCTTATAACTTTGAATTGCTGAGAAGAGTCCAGTCTATCAATGTTGTTCATCATGCATACATTGTGGAGAAGAGAACTGTTACAATATCAGAATTGAGAAGCAGAAAATTTGTGGTGTCCTGGGATTCTATGTTTGTCTGTTCTGTCTGTGCTGATGTTTTTTTTTGTGATACTTTGCACAGAAGCCCTGGGACCTTACTGGAAGCCCTGAAAGAGGATTTTATGGTTGTCTGTTTAGAGAAGACCTGGAGGAGCATTATGGAGGTCCTGGGACTTTACTGATGATTTCTGTTGATCTCTTGGACTTTTTTTGTGGGTCTCTGTTGATTTCACAGGCAGATAGTGAATTGATGATGACACTAGCAATGTATTTGAATGTTATCATTGTCTTCCAGAAATAGAAACTGTGAATGACTTTGAGGTGGCCAGGACACTGAGCTTCAATATGGAAGAGGAACAGGAAAAGGAACTGGATGAGGAGCTGAGAACCACCTGTCTTTGAACCCAGGTGACAGTTGGATGGATTCAGATAGGGGCTGGTCGAATGGAAGAGGAACCATGGAATCTGAGAGCCACCTTTGAGTCAAGAGGAAAAGACCTCTCCCTAGGTATTTAATGCAAACTGAGGAGATCATGATTTACTGTGGTCTAAGGTGGAAAGACTTTGTACTCTGTATCCTATACCTCTTCAGGATGATTGAATTAAGGATGGTTGAAAACTAATCTCCAGTTAAGGAGAAAGACGACTTTTTGACTGAGAGATGAAAACTGTGGCCATTTTAGTAATAACTTCTTATGTCATAATATTGTGAATGATGTACTTTGGTTTCTATCAATGTTTTGCTCTAATTTACTGCTGAATAAATAGAGAGTTCACTATACTATTTAATCAGAACCATAAAGCTGTTCATAGCAACAGTCCTCTGGAAAGCTGCTTGTGCTTGGCTTTACACTGTTTTACAAATGAGGAAATTGAGGGTTTGAATCCATATCTTCTTATCTCAGAAGCAACATAATCTTTCTAAATACACCCCTCTTCAGTGATAATTGAGGCCTATATATATTTTAAGTTATTTAAAAATCATATTTTGTCATGTGTAATCAGTAATGTATGTAATTTGGTAAATTTCTTGCATCCTATTATCAATCAAAAACCATTTTAAACTTGTTTTGAAAAGCTACTGAGAGCAAGATATTTCTTAGTGTTTAACTATAATAAGTTTCTTTTTCATTGATGCCTACTATTCAGAAAGTTTAATACAAAAAACTTTCAGTCAAGCCCTGCTCAACGTTACTACTGATGACCAAAATAAGGACCACATATGCTTCTCTATAATCTCTAGTCAAGTTACCTTGGGAAATGCAAGTCCACGGCATGCAGCCAAACAATTGGTAGCAGAATGTATTGTCATGCAACAGTTGCAATTTTAATTAAAATCATAACAAATGTCTCATACAGAGAAACAACATGATCTTCTGTAGAGTTGGCAATGTTTGTCATTCCTTTTGTCAGGTTCTGACAAGGTTATTACCATGAGTAACTACAAAAAATGGCCAGGGACAAGTATGCGAAGGAAAATAGCCTCATAATCTGTATTTGAGTAGTTGTGGCTGTATTGTCTCCCTTAGGTCTGGGAGAGTTACCAAAAAATACATTTGTACATGTTGAATGTATCATAATACACTTTAAAGTTTATATGGCTCTTTCCTTAAAAGAATTCTGTTAGTTAATCATATATTATTATCTCTATTTTTAATGATGAAACTGATACTGAAAGATCAGAAATGTCTTGATCATGCTAGCAAATAGCACGCATTTAAACCCAGTATTCCTAATTCCAAACTTGTTAGCACCTGAGAGGGGGAGAAAGGGGGCTTTCTGACATTCCAGAGCAAACACTGGATCTTGCTTTTAGCCTTCTCTTCAGCTACCCAAACTCCACAGCAATCAGTTTGTCTGTGCTCCACCTGGCTAATATTCGCCTATGATTTCCAGCTACATGATACCCTGGGACAACTTAAGCCCAGGCAGAATCTCTATGCACACTGATAACCTAACAGAAGTTATTCATCAATGATTAACATACTTGCACTGAGGCATTCATTCCATCTTTATCTCCTGAACCCCTGGTTATCCTTTTTACCCCCACCTACAAGCTTCCAACTATCAAACAGCTGTCTCATTTACAATTATTTAAATTCAATTCCATAACCCTGACTCTAAAACTAATCAACTTTTACATTCTGCTCTGGAATTTCTGGTGCAAAGATGTGTTAGATTATTTCATCTTAAATCTTTTCCCACTCCTTCCTTCTTCCTGTATTCACTAGTTCTTGATTATTTCATTTTAAATCTTTTCCCACTCCTTCCTTCTTCCTGTATTCACTAGTTCTTTTGGGGGGAAAGGAGTTGGAATATTTTCCTTATGGCCATTTCCAAGCGTCTATTGCCACCAATAAATAAATTCTCTTCCTTTGTGATTCATTGATCCATATTTGTCATGCACAAATCCTGGTAGCTGTTATCTGTAGATCTTTAGTACATCCTCCTGACTTTCTCAGTGAGATTAGTACCTGACTCATTGTAATTTTCTTCTCTCCAACTTCTGCTGTCATACTAGGGAACTTCAACAAACATTTTGATATCACTCCCAAAACTCTAATTTCTCAGTTCTTCAACTTATCCCATTCCTATTACTTGTTCTTCCACGCCACCTCAATTACACACAGAACAGTGATGTTCTTGATCTATAAATGTAGATCTTTTATGTTGATAAATTCTAAAATTACTTTCGTCACAATCTATTGTAATTCCACCTCTGCTTCTGTATTGCTACACCCTAAAACTATTTGTTCTTCATTCCCATGGCCTCTAATTTCTCTACAGCAAAGTTCTTTCCCAGCCCCACCCCCCAGATATATACACACACTAGGTTTACTCTTATCTCTTCCCTACCTTAATCCCTTGGTGAGTTGATTAAAATCTATACTACCCTCTTCTCTTGAGTCCCTTCCCCTTCCCCTCATCCTATGGATGATCTAGTCATACCAGGCTTCCTCTAGATTATTTCCAATATTGACTTCCTTCACTCATACACATATGCTACTGGACCAAGCTGGCAATATTTAATGAAACCCTTCTCCCTGGATCCAATATGAGTTTATGTTATATAATCTCAACTGAGCCTCACTGAAGCAAGAGAATCCTCTTATATGTGTCTAATTTATTCACTTTCCCATTGACTGTGGTAGAGTGTCATGTTTTCTTTTTATTCCTCCTCAAAACCTGCAAAACTGGCTTCCCACTACTCATATTCTCAACTGAGCACCTTGCCTTATATCCTGAAAAAAAAATTGAGGCCACTGGCCAAGAGGTTCCTTTTTCCTCTACCTCTAATAACATCACTAAGATGCTATCTGCCATTTTCTCTTTCTTCACTTTCCCACAGCAGGGTGGCCCTTGTCTTTACCTTGGGAAATTCCTTTACTGCACAAATGTTTCAATTCCATCTTATCTTTTAGAAAAGTTGCCTTACTTTGTAATTCTAACTTAGTTTCCATCTCTACATATGTTCACTGCTTCCCAACTGCCTAGAATCGTGTCTATATTTCTACCATCCAGAAAATCTTTTGCATGATATCTGCTAATTATAATTCTTTTTTCTTCTCCCTGTGATTTATGCCTCTACTTCCTTCCCTTCTTAAATTTTCTTTTCTTTTGGTTTTTTTTGGAGGGGGGAAGACACAGCAATTGAAGTTAAGTGACTTGACCAAGGTCACATGGCTAGTAAGCGTTGAGTGTCTGAAGTGACATTTGGACTCAGGTCCTCCTGACTCCAGGGCCAGTGCTGTATTCACTGTGGCAACTAGCTGCCCCAAATTATTAAATTCTGGTTCCTAATTTAATCATTCCATTAAAATTCTTCTCTCCAAAATTACCAATAAACTCAAAAGCCCAAACTAATTGTATTTTCTCAGTCCTCATCTTTCTAGACCTGTCTGCATTTTTGACAACATCAAACACCCTCTTAAACATGATATTCTCTTCTGTATAGATTTTTATCACACTGTTTTCTCTTAGTTCTCCTCCCTGTCTGACCATTCCTTATTGGTCTCCTTGGTTGGATCTTCTTCCAAGTCACAGACATTAACCTTGTGTCTCCTTGATGTCTTTACCATGAACCCTCTTCTCTGTTCTCTCCATATTATTTCACTTGGTGACCAATTTCAATAGATTCTATCAATTCAACCACTTCAAGGCCGATGATACTAAAATATATTCAATATATTTTAATCTAATCTAATTTAATTCAATATAATTTAATTTAATCTCTCTTCTGAACTCTATTCTCAAATCTTCAACTTATGTCCTATATATATATTTAATTCAAAATATCAACAATTAAATTAATTATTGTTTCTCCCTACCAAACCCTCTCATGTTCCTAAACTTAGTCTTAAAAGTACCATTATCCTTTCATGCATCCTGTTGTCCAATATAGGTGTCATTCTAAACTTTTCATTATCTAATTTCTATTGTTTCTTCTTTTAAAACATCTCTTCTGCATATCCTCTTTTCTTTTCTGACACTGCTACTACCCACATACAGGCCCTAATCACCTCAGCCTAGACTATTGTAATAGTTTGTTAGTTTGTCTCATTGCCTCACTTCTTTCCCTCCACTCATCTCATCTATTTATCTGAGAAAATGGTTTTTCTAAAGGATAAGTCTAACCATGTCACTTATTCATCTCATTCAATCAATTCCAGTAGCTCTTATTGTTTCCAGGATGAATATATAATCATCTGTTTTTACTTTTAAAGTCATCCATAACCTGGCTCCTTCGAACCTTTCTAGACTTTTTATATCATACTCTTCTCTCCTCCTGCCTTTCCTATATATTCTACATCTAGTGACATTGCACTTTTGGTTGTCCATCTATTGTGGATTTTCATTGACTTTCCTATTTCTGTGCATCTCTTCCTCTTCAACTCCACCTCCTGGCTTTCCTAGCTTTCCTGGCTTACCTCAAGTCTCAACCAACATTCCAAATTTTACAAGAATGTTTTTGTAGTCCCTGTTCCCCCTTAAAGCTACTTGATTATCCTCTTTCATTTTATTCATTTGTTTCTATATACATCTTATATGTACATAGTTGTTTGCAAGTTGTCTCTATCATAAGACTGTAAGCATCCTGAGAACAGGGACTAGCCATCACTTTATAGTTCCAGAGCCAGCACAGTGCCTATCACCTAGGCACTTGATAAATTCTTGATGCAAGATTTTATATAAAGAAGAGTAGTGGGATACAATCAAGCTGGCAAAGTGAAAGCTGTGACTCATCTGAGCTTGCCCATGAATTCCTTCAGTTACACTTAAAAAGTGAATTTAAATGGATTTAGCATGACAGACTCCATTGGGAGACACAGTACGTAGATTTCCAGCTCAAGAAAATGCAGAAAACTGACTGGCAGTATTTGTTGCACAAGGTAGAGGGAGGACAGTGTTCTGCCAGCAGTGACACATCAGCACAGACCCAACCATAGTGGAGCCAGAGTGAGCCCTGGTGCACTGATTCACCCAACACAAGGGCAGTTCCCAAACCTCTCACCACAGGATGAGGGTCTGTCAGAGCTGGGTAATAGGGAAGCACAGGGTCTGTGCCAGCTTACCAACTACTCCTGGGGCTATTAGCACACAGTCTGGATGTTTACAAATCACCTAACTGAACTTCCATAAGCCAAGATGGTCAAGTCAACCTTAGCTATTCTCATTCTCTCTTTGATCCCGAAAAACCAGAGAATATTGCGCCAGGGTAAAATCCTAAAATAGTGGAACTAGAGGAAGATTTGGGAG